>JAFVLL020035787.1:0-11107 GCA_021397915.2 Tor tambroides | reverse complement strand
ATATTTTTTTTACTAGTGGGTGCAGGACACTATAGTTGATTTATGTAAGTGAGGATAGCAAAATAAAGTAAACTGTGACATATTATACCCAAAAAGTCTTCATACAGTGGACTACCAGTAATATTTGGGAGCAAAAATTATCCAGACACTTTGAGCTGAGCATGTTTTGCTTCAGTGTTTTTTCTTTAATTGCTAATGTGATGTTTTTCCACCACAGACTGAACTAAATGAAGCATTGCTTGGTAATTGGAGCTAAATTGGTATTATCTTAAATTTAACAGCTGATAGCTATTCAACCCAATTCATTACATACCTTTCTATCAACGTTATCTGACATTATCAAGATCAGTTTGTTCTGACACTCTTCTCATATTTTATACCATTTTCTAAACTATAGCCAATAAACTGAGATATAATGTGAGAAATGTTGAAGGTGTCTGAATACATTTTGGTTTTAGTTGATTAGTCAATCTATTCGTAGTAGTGTTATAAACACCTAATTTATTTCCTTGAGAACTCAATTTAGACATGCTGAGAAGTTCTTGCCAACAGATGTGTTTGTTTGAAAGTGTTTTTCTCAGCGATTGAGTCTCAGATGTGATTCTCAGCGCGTCTGTGACATGCAAACGCAGCCAGATGTGCCGCAGCGGTGGCATAATGACTTCAGTCATCAGAGTCTCTTTATCTGCGGAGCGTTTGAAGTTTCTGTGTGCTGAGCTCCGCTGGAGTCCTTTCAAACCTCAGACTCCCCCGAGATCAGACCGGAGTCTGAAACACGTCTCAAGCTGCTTTAACTGATAATAATTATTAGTGTTTGAGTTTGTGAAGCCAGTCAGATACTATTGTAACTTAAATAAAAAATATATTTTGAATTACTTTTTGTTTTTGTATAGGCTATCTTGTTTTCACATTATTTTAAAGTTTTAGTATTTTTAGGTCATTTATATTAGTAAGTGTTTTAAAATATGTCTGTAGTTTTTATTAATTTTGTTTCAGTTTTAATTTTAGTACATCAACTTAAACCAAATGAGATACTGCTGTATTATTATTATTATTATTATTATTAGTTTTTATTTTTCTATTTTCATTTTAGTTTAAGTTTTAGTCATTTTGTGGTTTTATTATACATTTTTATTATATTTTAATGTATATATGGTATTTATTACTATAATTTTAGTTTTATTTTAGTTATTTTAGTACGTCAACTTAAACTAAATTAGATACTATTAAAGTTTGAGAGATACTATTATAGTTTTTTTAAATATATATATATATATATATTGGATTAGTTTTTTTGTTTTTGTTTTTCAATTTTTTTTTTTATTTTAGTTAAAGTTTTAGTGATTTTTTTTTTTGTGTGTGTTTTTGTCACATTAATAGTTTAAAAAAATATATGTCTATTGTTTTTATTTTTAGTAGATCACCTTAAACTAAATGAGATACTATTAAAGTTTGAAATATATTTATAGTTTTTTAATACTTTGGATTTGTTTTTATTTTGTATTTTTGTTTTAATTTTAGTGAAAGTTTTAGTAATTTTGTTGTGCTTTTTTGACCATTTTTATTATTTTTTTAAAAAATATGTCTTTAGTTTTTATTCATTTTATTTCAATTTTAGTTTTAGTTACTTTCAACATAAAAGTACTTCAGCGTAAAACGCGAAAATGAGAAATGTTACTTTGGTAACTAAGTTTTTTAATACTTTATATCAGTTAACTTTTTTTTCAAGTAACAAAAATGTATTTTTTTGTGGTTGTAGTTTTAGATTTAGTTAACTATAATAACCCTAAAAACAAAGTATCCTATAATAACTAATATACGTACTAAAGTAGTAAAATAATTAGCATTAAAGTTGAGTTTGTTCATCTTCCTGCAGCGTTACTTTACTAAATGATCAAATGCATGACGAGTTTGTAGTTGAACAAAACTCCCGGCACTGATTTTGCTCTAAAGCTCACTTTGACCTCTTGACCTGCTGGAGGGAAGAAGATCCTCTTCATCTTCTCGGTTCCCTCTCATTGAGCTCTTTGCTGTCAGTAATGATGCTTATCTCCTCACACCAAAGGCCAGCTTTGGTCAGTTGTCCAAGACGTAGTGATTTGTGTCAGGAATGGCGGCACACAGACACATGGGCGGATCTTTTGTTAAACAGCTCTTCGTCTGTCATTCCAGGTCTGTTTCCTGCAATCCTGAACCTCGCCAGCAATGCCGAAATCACCACGAACGCCACCTGTGGCGACCCGGTCCCCGAGATGTACTGTAAACTGGTGGAGCACGTTCCCGGAAGACGAATCCGTAACCCTCAGTGTCGGATCTGTGATGCAAACAGCCAGAATCCCAAAGGTAACCAGGTTTGCCCTGAAACTCTTAGGATTAGTTCACTTCCAGAATAAAAATTTCCTGATCATTTACTCACCCCCATGTTATCCCAGATGTTCATGTCTGTCTTTATTCTGTCGAAAAGAAATTAAGGTTCTTGAGGAAAACATTCCAGGATTTTTCTCCAGATAGTGGAGTTCAGTGGGGATCAAAGGTTAATGCTGCTTCAAAGGGCTCTATACGATCCCAGCCTTATCTAGCCAAACGATCGCTCATTTTCTAAAAAAAATTAAAAGTTATATACTTTTTAACCACAGTAGCGCTTCATCTGTGTACTCCGGTTCAAAAAGGTAAAACTCCATCTCATTTTCTCCTCCAACTTTAAAATCATCCGACATCGTTGTTTTACCTTTTTTGTAAAAGGCTTTGACTTTCTTTGCACGTTCGCTTTGTAAACACTGAGTTGGTACTTCCGCCTTCGTAATATGTGACCCTGGACCACAAAACCAGTCCTGAAACTGAGATTTCTACATCATCTGAAAGTTGAATAAATCATCTTTCCATTGATGTATGGTTTGTTAGGATAGGACAATATTTGGCTGAGATACAACTATTTGAAAATCTGGAATCTGAGGCTGCAAAAAAATCTAAATATTGAGAAAATCTCCTTTAAATTGTTCAAATGAAGTTCTTAGCAATGCATATTACTAATCAAAAATGAAGTTTTGATATATTTACAGTAGGAAGTTTACTAAATATCTTCATGGAACATGATCTTTACTTAATATCCTAATGATTTTTGGCATGAAAGAAAAATGGATAATTTTGACCCATACAATGTATTTTTGGCTATTGCTACAAATATACCTGTGCTGCTTATGACTGGTTTTGTGGTCCAGGGACACATATGTTATATTTTTAATCAAATTATGAGCTCTAAAAGATTTTCAGAGTTTTTACAACTCTTTTGCTTTAGACCATTTACAGATCATAAAAATCATAAAATAAAATGTTAAGGGTACCACTGCATCTTTCTGATTAAAAAAAAAAAATGCAGTGATTAATATATTGTTTATTTATAGTTATTTTCAAATCTTCAATGTACTGTCATTATAAAATAACTTTACTATTGTTTATTTCATTCTAACAAATAAGTTCTTGTTAAAAACTAACCAAAATTAAAATAATTATATATCGACTATCGGCCAAAATGAGATGAAAATTATCGGCATATCGGCAAAAATCCAATATCGTGCATCCCTAATTGTGTCTAAAATGTCAGTCACTTAATGCTAACTTTAAACTTGTAAATCAATATTATATTTGTTATCATGCTGATATCTGGAGAAAAACGGCACTCGTGTGATATAGATTAACTATATTAAATGATATAAATTAGTGCTGTCAAGCGATTAATCGCGATTAATTGCATCCAAAATAAAAGCTTTTGTTTACATAATATGTGTGTGTGTGTGTGCTGTGTATATTTATTATGTATATATAAATACACAGACACACATGCACATATATATTTTAGAAAAATGTTATGTTTATATATTAAATCTATTGATTTACTTAGAAATTATGAATATAAATATAGACATGGAAATACATGTAAATATTTTCAAAATATATACTGTGTGTGTGTGTGTATTTATATATACATAAATATACACAGAACACATACATATATTATGTAAACAAAACTTTTATTTTGTATGCGATTAATCGCGATTAATCGTTTGACAGCACTATTATAAATATGATAGATGATTCTAAATGCATTTCAATAGACTATGTTAGCTCAGATCCATTAAATAATATTAACAGATACAACTTTTGATTTTAGTAATGCATTAGTAAATGCAGAAATTAGCTAAGATTAAGAAATGTTTTTTTTCCATTGTTAGTTAATGTTAGCTAATGTAGTTAACCAATGCAATGTTCCAGTAAAGTGTATCTGATTTATCTTTAGTATCAGATATCTGTGCTCACATGACATGCTGAGACAAGTTAATTCCTACCTTATTTATGATGCATCAGCATCTATTTATTCTTGAACATTGGCAGTCGTTTTTATTTTGCTTTATTCTGTTGAACAGAGCAACATCCCATTACGAACGCCATCGACGGCACCAACCAGTGGTGGCAGAGCCCTAGCATCAAGAACGGCCGTCAGTTCCACTGGGTCACCATCACGCTGGACTTACGACAGGTAGGACTCGCGTGAAGCTGCGGTGTGTGATGTTTGTGTGTCTGTTTAATGTTCAGAGCTGCTATCAAACACGCGTGACGCTCGTCTCAACATATGAGCTCATGAACACGCAAACTTCATCTCCAGAGCTGCTCTGAGAGTCATTTAGTCATTCGCTTCATTTGAGAAAAACTACTGTCAAACACACACTGAAACTCAAAGATCTTCACTATAAACCACGGAAATAAAAGTTTAACTTGAAGAACTTATGACAGAAATACATTACTATAATACACTAAAATGTAATTTTTAAAGTAATATATTTATATATACACTGCTGCTCAAACGTTTGGGATCAGTACGATTTTTAATGTTTTTTAAGGGAGTCTCTTCTGCTCATCAAGGCTGTATTTATTTGATCAAAAATACAGAAAAAAACTGTTATTTTGTGAAATATTATTGCAATTTTAAAAAACGGTTTTCTATGTGAATATGTGTTAAACTGTAATTTATTTCTGTGATCAAAGCTGTATTTTCAGCATCATTACTCCAGTCTTCAGTGTCACATGATCTTCAGAAATCATTCTAATATGCTGATTTATAATCAATGTTGGAAACCGTTGTGCTGCTTAGTATTTTTTTGGGGACCTGTGATATTTTTTTTAAGATCCTTTGATTAATAAAAAGTTAAAAAGAACAGTATTTATTTAAAAAAGAAATTTTGGTACAATATACAATGCTATTCAAAAGTTTGGGGTCAGTAATTTTTTCTTTTTTCTTTATTTTTTAAAAGAAATTAATGCTTTTATTCAGGAGGGATGTGTTAAATGAATAAATGTCATAGTAAAGACTTACATTGTTAGAAAAGATTTCTATTTTTAACAAATGCTGCTCTTTTTAACTTTGTATTCATCAAAAAATCAAAGAAAAATGTATCACATTTTCCAAAAAACAATATGAAGCAGCACAACAGTTTCAACACTGATAATAAATCAGCCTATTAGAATGATTTCTGAAGATCATGTGACACTGAAGACTGGAGTAATGATGCTGAAAATACAGCTGTGCATCACAGAAATAAATTACAGTTTAAAGTATATTAAAATAGGAAACCAATGTTAGAAATTGCAATAAGATTTCACAATATTCCGTTTTTTTTCTGTATTTTTGATCGAATAAATACAGCCTTGATGAGCAGAAGAGACTCCCTTAAAAACACAAAAAATCTTACTGATCCCAAACTTTTGAGCGGCAATATATATATATATATATATGTATATATATATATTCAGAGAGAAAGATACAGTTCTGTTGTGCAGCATCTTATTTGGCAAAAAAACCAACATTTTTTTAAAATTTCATTACATTTTAAAAGATTGATTAAATTGTTAACAAACTGTCAAAATAAAAGTTCAGTTTAACTTGAAGAACTTATGACAGAAATACATTACTATTTACTATTATATACTAAAATGTAATTCTTAAAGTAATAATACACATATATATATATATATATATATATATATATATATACAGCGAGAGAGAGAGATTTTTGATTCATCCACGTTTTAATGTACGCAGTTCTGTTGTGCAGCATCTTATTTAACAAAAAATAAAAACAATGTTTTGATGTAAATTTTTTATTTATTTGATTTTTTTAAAAAATTTTTAATTGATTAAATTGTTAAAGTTTTGTCTATTGATTTCATTAGACACCATTTTTTTGATGATAAATTTGCATGAAATCATAAAATAAAATTTAAGGAAATTTAGAATTTAGCGAAAATAAAACAGATTTTATAGCATCCTAAATATAGAAGGTAGCTTATTCTGTGGACTTTGATTGTGAACTAACAAGTTCTGTTTACATCCATTGTTACGGTCTGACAAACATGTGGAAAGCATTTTGTTCCCCATTAATGCTAAACAAATATTGTGATGAATATCAATATCGTATGATATGGAAATAATACTGTAGCGATAATATTTTTGACCATATCGCCCAGCCCAGCTGCTATAGATAAATAAGTTGAAGAATAAGAAAGGTGCGTCCCAATTTGTGTACTTATGCATTAATCTAGTCTATTCTGTGTAAGTATTTGTAGCGTTGCAGACTTGACTTTGGTGAGATCTCAAGCCGTGCTGGTTTAATCTGAAGCTGGTTTCACGTTCCCCTCCTCCTCTGTCATTAAGATGAGTGCTGTGCTAATTGTACACTAGCTGCTTGTTTCCCGCGTGTCTGAATGGAGGAGCGGTGAGGAGGTGTTCAGGAGCGTTTAGAGCCCCTCAGGGCCGCCGAACACAAGTGTGTTTGTCTAGAGAGGTCGAGAGACACACTAATCCCAAAACTAGAAACAATCCACTGCATTCCAGCACTGATAACATACACACAACTATCAGGGGTGGATTTAGTGAATTGGGGGCCCCAGGCAAATATAGGAATGGGGCCCTACACATTTACACACATTTACCTAGATCAACCTTGAGGTTCATTTTTTTGTCGTGATGCTTGCTGCTGCACAATGGTGCTCCATAGTTGTGTCCAGTGTTTCTACATTTTTCATGAACATGTTATAATTCTTTCATTTACATTTTCATTTATTCATTTAGCAGACACTTTTATTCTTTCATGCTGTAGACCAAGAAATAGCAATTGATTTACCATTGAGATACAAGCTTTAACAAAAAAACGAAATAAATTATAAAATGATAAACCTCACAATTGAACATTTAAACCATTTTTTTTAAGAAAAGGGATGAGTCAGAAGTATAAATTATTATATTATTTAAAACGGGTTTATGTGAGTGGATTTTCGCATTGGTCTGAACAAAAACTGCAGACTGGATTATTGAAAATGTACATTCATTCTCTGCCAGTAGGGGGTGCTTTTGGAACATCAGAAATATAGCAGTTTCCCCGGTAACGCCTGTAAACAAAGCAGCACTCAGCTCATAAATGATACTTTATCAGGTAAAATGAAAATGCCATCGGAACTTTTCTGAAGGCAGTCGGTTCCCTTCAGAGGTTCATCCATATAAAAACTTGAATTAGCGAGAATGAGAAAAGTGTGAAAAAATATAGCCTATATTGACAAGGAAAGTCCACTGATGAGTTACCAGCATAAGCCTGCATTTAATTTTAGTCATTTTAACTTAGGGCTGTCAATCGATTAAAATATTTAATCACGATTAATCGCATGATTGTCATGAGTTAACTCGTGATTAATCGCAACTTAATCGCACATTTTTATCTGTTCTAAATGTACCTTAAATTAATACTTTTCAACATGGGCATGGACAAATATGGATGCTTTATGCAATATGTTTATTATTAGTGAAACCATAGTTAGCATAGAGCATGAAGACTAGACAAAAGGTCATAGATGTTTTTCAAAGAACTTGTTCATATCTATTAGACACATGAAAAAGAAAAAAAAAGAACATAGAAATACCAGGTCCCCAATACTTCTCTTTCTTTACACTGAGCAATTTACTGACACAGCTCACTTCTGAGCATGCAATATGTACAGAGACCTCGCGCTCGCGTGGCAGTCAGCTTCAGATGCATAATATTTTCGTTTGCTACAACCAAGATACACAAGAAGCACGTTCAGCTCGGACACGCAGACGGTTGTCGTGGTAATAAACACCGTAAACAGCAACCGTTCGCGTGTCCGCGCTTAATGCGCTTCTCGTATAAAGCATTTTAGGGGGCCCTTGGCTTTTGGGGGCCCAAGGCCGTCGCCTACCTTTGCCTAATGGGTAAGTCCACCCCTGACAACTTGAGCCTACTAACACACACAGGACTAACCATGACCCTCTGCAGTCTGTCGCACTCTCCGTGACGCTTGAGAGAAGTAAACATGACTGAAATAAAATAAAATATAAAACCCTTAAATGTATTTTATGTCTGAGAGTTTTCAAGGCAACATTTTCAGTAAATAATAAATACTAGTGCTGTCAAACAGTTAATCGCGATTAATCGCATCCAAAATAAAAGTTTTCGTTCACATAATATATGTGTGTGTATTTATTATGTATATATATAAATACACACACATACAATGTATATTTTGAAAAAATGTGCATGTGTATATATATAATTTATATTATATATAAATATATTTAATATATAAACAGCATATTTTTCTTAAATATATCCATGCATATGTATATACATAATAAATACACACACATATATTATGTGAACGAAATCTTTTATTTTGGATGCGATTAATTCCGATTAATCGTTTGACAGTACTAATAAATACTATAGACATATTTTAAAATAGATGCATAAATAACTAAAATGCAAAAATAGCAAACTAAATAAACTGAAACTAGTAAAAAAATTAATAAATACTATATTGACAAATTGCATACATTTAGCAACTAAAACTAAAGAAAATTAAACTTATAAACATTAATAAATATGTAAAATAACAAAAATTAAATAAACTAAAACTATTAAATAAAAAATACTATATAAAAACACAACAAAATTTTTATTAGTATATATTTTTATTAAGTTTTTTTTATTAGTTTTTTTTTCTCTGTATAGTTTTTATTCATTTTTATTTCAGTTTATTTAGTACATCAAGTTGGGTCAGGGTTAGACGAAACTAACTGAAAAAAAATAGCCTATATTAAATTTATTTTGGTTAACATTTTATAATTTATTTTGGCTAACATTTTATTTCAAGTAACAATTTATTTTATTTTTTTTTAGAATTAAGTTTTTGCTTTAGTCTTAGTTAAACAGTGTATAATAACCCTGATAGACACTTGCAAAAAAGTTTTTGGAGATGATAAAAATACATTTAATCTATCTGCTAAATTAGTTTTATTTTTCATATTTTAATATCTAAAGTCTCAAATACATGTGCAACAATATTATCAGTGCCAAAAAGCTTGGTGAGACCATCAGAAACCACAGAAATCTGAATAACCACAAAGTTCCCCAGCGTAAACGTTTAAGCGTCTGAAGCTCAGCGTTGCTGTAAATACTCCGGCAGTGTGGCAGTGATTCTGGAGTTTGTGGCTCTGACCGCAGGCGTGTTTTTATGCTGTCGTCTGGAGTGAGGATGAGTCAGGCCTTTGTCTGCGTTCACGGAGGGCCGCGGGGGGAAGGGAAGCACTCACATAAAGCAGGACCGACCCCGACAGGGCCCCAGGCCATCAGTGCAGGATTACACATGCTAATGGGCCCCTACACACACACACACACACACACACACACACACACACCTGGAGGGGACGGGTGGGCTGCTGGAGCTCAGGTGAGCTCTTAACATCGACCACAAGACGTAGCTGAGCACTTAACTCTTTCCCCGCCAAACACAGAATTTTCCAGGTTTCTGTGTTTTCACTGTTATGAATATGAATGAATATGAATATGAACAGTCCAAACTAAACTATTTTTTGTCTCTCATTCCAAAAAAAAGTGGACACACCCATTTACATTCAACACAATTGCACAAAACCCATAAAAAACACAAGTGCAAATACAAATAAATACACAAAACAATTTCTTCACAAAAATATGCTAGGGGGCGCTATTACGCATCTCCTGAATGAGTCTAGAATCACTCGATCAGAAACACAGACGAGGAAGACGCAGAAACGTGCAATCTCATATGCAAGCATATGCATATGAAAAACAATGCGATCATCAACACGAAGCGCATATAAATGAAAACAGCCTAATATTACCGAGTGAAATGTGGATCCAGAAAGTGTTAAAGGCCTGTGAAGCTTTGGGATACTGATGGAAGCCACCTACTGCATCTTTGCTTTGATAATATTACTGAATATGATCCAGATGTAGGCCTAGTATTTGACAAAAATGCGATTTTCTCAGCTTTTTGCTCAAAATGATGCTTTTTTATGAAACCTACCTACATTCAAGTGTTGATTAAAAAAAAAACAACTCTGGTTGCATATGTATTTGAGACTATAAAGATTAAAATATGATAGCATGAAAAAGCACAGCATTAAAATAAAATAATAATAATAATAATTTTGCAGACAAAGATTAAATTATTAAATGCATCAGTAACATCTCCCACACACACACGGACAAAAAAATGTTTGGAGATGAAAATTTTTTTTTTAAAATCTTGTCTTAAGTGTCTGCTGTAATAATAAAAGCATATTTTTGTTTATATATGTTTTATATATATGCACACTGTCATATTTTATTGTCTAAAGTCTTAAAACAGGTGCAACAATATTAGCAATGCAAAAAAATAGTATTGACACATGAATAATAATAATAATAATATAGCAGACAATGTTTAAATTATTAAAATAATTTGTTGCATCTCCCACATGTTTTTGTTTTGGCATAAAAGATTAATCATTTAATCTTTTATCCTAAGTGTCTGCTTAATAATTATTGTTTTATTTTTCATATTCTTTGATTTTCTCAAACTTTGTGTGAGTGTGTGTGTGTGTGAGTGTGTGTGTATGAGAGTGTGTGTGTATGAGAGTGTGAGTGTGTGTGTGTGTGTGTGTGTGTGTGTGTGTGTGTGAGCATGTGTGTGAGTGAGTGTGAGTGAGTGTGAGTGAGTGTGTGTGTGTGTGTGTGTGTGT
>JAFVLL020035786.1:15666-28108 GCA_021397915.2 Tor tambroides | reverse complement strand
TAAAATGCGCTGCACACACTCTAATATTTGGGTTGAACTGTTCTGGAACAGTGTTGTAAATACAACTTAACCACTGATTTCTAGTTGTGTCCTCTCTTGGATTATTACAATTAATAGCAAAATCAATGTTTGGAAATGTAAACTCATATTTCCTACTGACACACTACAGCAAAAGATAGAAATAACGGACTTAAAACCATTTTTAGCTGGTGAAAATACTAGCGTTCTAATCATTTTGGCCACCACTGTATATGTTGTATAATCTGTATATACTGTATATTAAGTATATTAAACATGAAATATTTTAACACTTTACAATACTATTGCAAAAATTGCCCCAGAATCAATTGTAGTGGGGCAAATATTGTATTACGAAAACGTTAATTTCCAATGCTGCTCTTAAACAGTGACAGTGACAGTATTTTACTTTTCTCTTGCAGACGTTACCATGTATAGCCCCTCGTCTGGTTGCGGTTAGTAAGACTAAACCACCAGAGATGGTGGTGGAGGCTTACAAACATGGACAACGAAACTTTGGAGAGAATTATGTGAGTAAATAAACAAGTATGCCTGTTTTGAAGCTCGGTCACGTATTTGATATTAAATATCCCCTTTTTCCGCAGGTAAATGAACTTGTTGAGAAAGCTTCCCATCCCCTGGTATGAAGTCAGACAAATTCGAATGTATTTGTTTAGGTGTTTTTGATCAAAAGTCTTGATCTATGTTAAACATCTTTGTAGGTTGTCTCATCATGTCCTGATATAAAATGGCATTTCATCGGTCATCTGCAAAAGAATAATGTCAACAAACTACTGGGTGAGAAAAGCAGTTTTACATTTAGCTTGACTTTTAAATACTAGTATCATTCACAGTCTAAATTTACAGTGACTACCTAGTGATTTCAAACATTAATAGTTTAGGACTTTGTTTTCTTCTGAATTAACCCACATTCATTTAATTCAATCATAGGTATCCCAAAGCTGTATATGGTAGAGACGATCGACTCTGTGAAACTGGCTGAAAAAGTCAGCAGCTCGTGGCAAAAAATGAGAGCTGCAAACACACAGCGGTTAAAGATTATGGTTCAGATCAACACCAGCGGAGAGGAAAGTGAGTGTCCTGCACCTGAATAATTGTGTATATCCTGTAAACATCAGCTCTATAAAAATATACATATGGTAGTTAGCTATCTTATAAGAATTAAAATCAAGAATTTTATGTGATTTGAAGTGTCAAGTCTTACAAATTTCATTGCTCAAGCATATTTTTCAATGTCACAACGTAAGCAACTTACCTTACTTTCATACACATTATTAAAACAAACAGTGGTTGCAAAAAAAATGTTTTAACTCCAAATGAGATATTATTCAGTAGAACTGCACATATGAAATGTCCCTAAGTGCCTTACAACTGGATCTTTGCATGCTTTTATTGTTACGAAATCACTTGCGGTGCTTTGTATTTTATTAGATGTTAGTGAAATGTAGAGATTCACAGTTGGGAGCATCAGATGTGCTATGCATTTTTGTTGCAAAAGCACATATCAAAGGTTCAGATGTTGTTGATTCACTTTCAGACAGGATGTGAATGTCACGGTGGGCACATGTCTAACAAAAATAGTTAAGCGTTATGAAATCTTTTCTCAGTGTATCAGATGACTGTTTTTCTGAAACCTCAGCATGATCCTCTCTCTTGGACGTGTTTCATCAGGTAAACATGGCCTGCCTCCCGATGAGACTGTAAACATGGTAAAACACATCGTGTCTCAGTGTCCTGCTCTTGATTTTGCGGGGCTCATGACAATTGGCCGTTATGATTACGACCTCAGTGAAGGCCCCAACCCCGATTTCCAGGTGTGTTAGATCAGCTGACCTTGCATATTTGAAGCCTCTGAAATATTTAAAGATGTTTACCAAATTTGGGGTCAGAAAGATTTTTTTTTTTTGGTTTCTGAAATGTCTTATGCTCACCAAGGATGCATTTATATTAATTTATTTAAAATTTTTTTTTTTTTAATAATATTTATTTCTGTGATTGGCAAAGCTGAATTTTTAGCATCATTACTCCGGTCTTCAGTGTCACATGTTCTTTTAGAAGTCATTCTAATATGACGATTTGGTGTTCAAGAAACATTTCTTAGACAACAGTTTTGCTGCTTCATAATTTTATGGAAACTGTTATTCAAGCTCACTTCATGCTGAAAGGATGTTACAACATAGCATGTGAAATGCAAGTATGTAAATGAATTTATGTGGTGTCTAGATGCTGTTGAAACGTCGTGAGGAAGTCTGTGAAAATCTGAAGATCCCAGTAGAGCAGGTCGAGCTCAGTATGGGCATGTCTACTGACTTTGAACATGCGGTAAGTGTTGCTTCATTTCAGTATAGTCTTTAATTGTGCTCTCATTTCATTGGAAAGTAGGTTTTGTTCAATTTGTATTTTTTTTTCTCCAATTAGATTGAGGTTGGCTCTACAAACATACGTGTCGGAAGCACTATTTTCGGCACCCGAGAATACCCCAACACTCCAAGCCCCAGTCCGGAAAGAAAGCCAAAGGTCGTCTGTGAGGAAACAGCCAGAAAAATGGACCGGCTCACGGTCACCGACCAATGAATGATGGGGGGAAAAAAGGTTACTGAACTAAATGTGGGACCTCTTGGGCTTCTTCCCAATGACTGGGCTCACCATTCACCAGTCAAGGGCCTTTAATATGTCTTAACTAATGCTGCTGACCTGGTCTTCTGTGGAAAACAAACTAGAATGAAGTGTGATTTAATAACTCGAATACTAAATTTACTTCTTGAAGGTGTCTTTATTGTTGAAAGCTCTCCAGAAGTGTCCTCCAGCCCTCTGTAAATTTCTTAAGCTTGGTTTTGCGATTATTTTTAACAGATACAGGGTTAGCACATGCTCAGTTTCGTTGTGCCAATCGTAGTTGTGAGGTATAATTTGTCTTTTCCGTTAGATTAGATGTTAGTGACCCATTTTAACATCTAATTAAAACAATAGGATGTATCATTTTGGTTGCTAGAAGTGTGTAGGTATATTTTATAGTGTGTCCGTGTATTGTTTTGTTCAAAATCATAAATGTAAATGATATAAATAGCACATTTATAGTACTGCTTCAGTATCCACTTGTTGCTGTGAAAGCTGTGTCAGTGAGATGTGTCGGGACTGGTGTGTGTGTGTGTGTGTGTGTGTGTGTGTGTGTGTGTGTGTGTGTGGGGTGTTGTCATGTAATTCATGTAGTATTTCATATCACTCGAAACACTGGTGTTGAACACTGATCAACAGTCACATTGGGTTCAGTACAGAACATTGAAATGAAGATGCATTGAAATTAGTGCAGAGACGAACAGTTTATGGCGTTTTGGAAAAGCTGAGGGTCCGAGGCCTTTTACTATGCAAGAGAGAGATTATCCTGATACTTAGAAGCTTGTTTAGAGGCAATCACTTCATATTTTTTTTCAATTTTGGATTAATACAGTATTGTGTCAGACTAATGGGTTTACTGTTTGTGGTTGGTTGTGAAAAGCCAAAACAGAATTTTTTTTTTTTTTTTTTTTTTTTTCCAGTGTGTCAAATAACATCTTGTATCTTTACAATAGATAGTTGTACATATTTAATTGATTTAGGTGAGTTGAGCAATAAAACAATAGAAAAAAAAAAAAGGTTTATGTGGCATGAATAAGTGCAGTGGTCAACTTTAGTATTTCATATTTTAATTAATATATAATATCTAATGATATACAAGGTAATAGATCTCTTATGCTCACCAAGGCTGCATTTATTTGGTAAAAAAAATCAGTAAGAACAGTAATATTGTGAAAAATTACAGGAATACAGTAATATTGTGTAACATTACATTTTTAAAATCTTTTCTATTTTAATACATTTTAAAATGTAATTTGTTCCTCTGTCAAGACAGAAATCATTCTAATATGCTGATTTCGTGCATAAGAAACATTTTGTATTATCAATGTTGAAAATAGTTGTGCCGCTTAATAATTTTGTGGAAACTGATTTTTTTTTTTTTTTTTCATGATTTGAAAGTTTCATTATAAAAAAGTAACATTATAAATGTCTTTGTCACTTTGATCAATTAAATCCATCCTTGGTGAAAAAGTATAAAAGTATTAATGTTTCAATATTTTTTAAATTATTACTGACCCCAATTTTTTGAAAGGTAGTACATTTATATATAAAAGAAACCGGTTTTTTTTTTTAATTCTATTGTAAGTTAAGTACATTATGCTGCTCATTCAAGACAGAGAACATTTGAAATTTAAAACATTTAATTCAAAGAAACGACAACGAAAATAGACACAGAATCTAAGACAGTGTTAATGAAGGTGTCAAACAATGTAAAGACTGAGTACCAAGTGTACAGTTAAGTATCTGCATGCACACTGATGAACAGTTTATTACAAAGCTTGAATGACACTTGAAAAAACAGCTGTGTTAACCTAGAAATTACCTTCAAATTGTCACATTATATGGAGGATTTGTGCATCAAGCAAACCAGCATTTTATAAATTGGTACTTGTTAGAACCCAGTACAAAATTTTCCAAAGATCCTATAAACCACATATATTCTTGAAACTGAAGAAGAACCCAGAAAACCTACAGTTTTCATTACAGACATTCCTGTATGTTAAAATATGGTCAATGCAGTTAATAAATAAAGCATGAAACAGAACATTGAGAACAGCAACAAAAATCATATTTTGTAAACCACTAAGTAAGAAAATTCTTAAAATGTTTTTTTTTTTTTTTGGTCTAAACAGCTACTATGCAAGCTATACTCAATTAGCTTGAATAATGTCCCCTCAAAATCATGAACATCAAACCTATTTGGAGAGCCCAAGACAGACAGAATACGAAAACAAAGCCACAAATTTGTCAAAATCTTCAAAATACCTCAATATATACATATTAAAAACGTTGAGAAATGCTGAAATGATTAGCTGCTTGATTCTTCACATTTAACAACAGTAGTTTCCATGCACCCATAATGATCATCACTTTAAAGGCATAACATTTTCCTTTCACACATTTTAGTAAAATGACCAACGTTCTAGATGCGAGACATGTATGATAAAGGGTTATCAGTCATACAGCAGAATTAAGGGTTGTTAATATTCTGCCTGTTTAAGCTCATTGTGTCTCAATTTATCTGTTCAAGATAAAGTTGTACCAAATTGAATTTAAAAAGAAAAATCAAAATGAAGCACAGAGTATTTCCATGCTTGAAAACTATAACGACAATGAATGTTACTTTAGTTATTGTCTCTGTAGTTCTGTCTGATCTTCACACCAGCTTTTTGGCCTCAAAGAAGCTCTTGAGATGTCTCATTTGCCAGATTCCTGTGATGATGAGGATGATGGTCTGAGCGATAGACCACCACAGAACTCGCTGGTTCGTGCTCTCGCTCGTCATACGGAAACGCTCCTCACGGTACTGTGGGGGGAAAAAAATTAAATAAAATCACTGAGCGCAATACTTCTCATAAAGATGCTGGATGATATAACATTGACAACTAGATGGCAGTGTTATTTTAGTAACATTGAAATACTTGTATTAGTTAATTTGTAACTATTTTTATATGTTCACTAGTGCTGGGCAACGATTAATCGCAACCAAAAGTTTTTGTTTATATAATATATGTGTGTGTACTGTGTATATTTATTATGTATATATAAAGACACACATACAGTATATATTTTGAAAATATTTACATGTGCATATTTATGTTCATATAATTTATATTGTATATAAATATAATTAATATATAAACATTTTTCTTAAATATATACATGCATGTGTATTTATATACACATAATAAATAGTACACACACATATATATTATACAAAAACCTTTATTTTGGATGCGATTAATCGTTGCCCAGCACTAATTCTCACATTATTATGTTAGTAATTTTGCTGTTTTTGCCATTTTTATTAGTTTCTGTTTTTTAAAATATGTCTTTATTGTTTTTAGTAACTTTTACTTCTGTTTTAGTTATTTCAGTACATTAGGTAAATGAAAATAAGAATTTTTTTTTTTTTAATTAACAAAAATACTTTTATTTTCCCTTTTCATTGTAATAGTATTTATAGTTTCAGTAATTCTGCTGTTTTTTAGTTTATATTAATTTTTATTTCAGTTGTAGTTTTAATCGTTTTAGTACATCAAGTTAAACTAAATGAAAATAAGAAAAGTGGCCTTGGAAATTTTTATCTTTTATTTCAAGTATATTCTATTTCAAGTCTTAGTTTTAGTTAACTATAATAACCCCACTAGATACAGTACTAATATTGACGAGACAGATGGCAAAAATGTTAAACATCATGAGCAGGTAGCTGCTTTCATTAATTGTGCAAATGTAAGTTTACATGGCTTAAGCTGGTGGGTCAGCCAACACCACCTCACTGTACCGTAACCTAAAACATGTTTCTGCAGCTGAAACTCACCCGCTGGTAGTTCTGCTCTTTCTGGATCTGTTCCACCTGGTCCAGGAGCTGTCGGACCCTCAGCTGGAGCTCGGTCAGTTTATCTTTTGCGGCGATCTCCGGGTAGTTGTTGGTGTGTTCACCAACCTGAATGTCCAAGTGGACTCTCTGTAGGACAGCATGATATAAGGTTTCACATGTTTATGTTCACTTATAGGCCTACTGTATTATATTGAACTAGATACTGTCATTGTTTTTATCATCTATAAAATTACTATACTGATATACAAGTAATTTCAAAAACTTAAAAATTCAAGAAAAAAAAAACCCTGAGCCGTATTAATGATATATTTGAATGTTAACCAAACCTTCATTGAACTAAAGCTGAAATAAAATCAAACAGAAATATCAGATGAAAAAAAAAGAAATATTGCCTTGGCAATTAGCTGAAATAAAATAGGTTTAAGCTGATTTATTTTTTATTTCAGTTTTAGTAAAATTACTAAAACTAATACTGAATTAAAAAAAATTAACGCTAAATAGAAATATTTAAAAAAAAAAAAAGACAAGCAAAAAATTACTAAAATTTAAATAAAAACTGAAATCTAACAATAAAAGCTAATTCAAAATATGAAATACTAAAAAAATATATACATATATATGATGAGATCAAATCTCTGTGTGGAGCACTGGCTGTTATCAGACTCCTTGTACAAACTAAAATCTCACTGGATTATTACAATTAATGGCAAAATGAATGTTTGGAAATGTGAACTGATATTTCCTACTGACACTACAGCAAAAGATAGAAATAACTGACTTAAAACCATTTTTAGCTGGAGAAAATACTAGTGTTCTAATCATTTTGGCAACCATTGTGTATGTATGACACTAAAATATCACTGCATTTGACATATACATATTATCTGATGTAATTGATTAAATATAGAGACTACATATTGCACAGCTTATTACTCAAAAATGTCTGATGAATGTTTTGGACTGCAACTATGAAACACATTTTGTTCTCTACATCTATTTGCACTATCATGATTTTTAGTCATACCAGTTTCCCCCCAGCAAACAGCGCCATCTTGGTGGAGTTGGAGTGGAGGCAGATTTGATGCTCCCCTGGTGTGTGGGACGTGAAGGTGAACCGGCCATCTGAGCCGTACTGACGGGACAGTATGATCTGAAAAACACAGAGACAATGTGATAACTACTTCACAGAAGTGTATAGGTACCCAAATATATTATTGCCAAAGATAACCCTATTAACTGTTATACTACAAACACAGTTTGTAGAGTAATAGAAAGGAGTAATAGAAAGTTTGTAGAAAATAGAAAGGCCACCTTGGTATCAGGATCTTTGATTTCCACATGCATGCCTAAACCAGGGGTGGATGGGAGAAAAGAGCCAGCCTGTTTGTCCCACAGCTGTGTTCTGTATCTCCCTAAAAAAGACACCAATAATATATATATATATATTTTCACATTAGTCATTTACTCACATTAGAGTGAGTAAATTATTCCTATAAAATGTACAAACATTTATTAAAATAACATTAATCTGATTATTATTGCAGTATACAGTACGTATATTATAATACAAATGCACATGCATTGTCTCCTGTGAACATAACTGTTATTTCTGGTTTCTATAAGCAAACGGTAAATGCAGGCTGTAGCTGCTGGTGGGATGGAACTGGTTGCACCTGAATCTCAGGAACAGAAGCAGGATACTGCACCTGCCACATCCTTCATCATGCTGATCTGTTAAAAGCCCTTCTTTATTTGGACAGATGGACGCAGATAAGCACACCCATACTTAAATCTGATTTTACATCAGCTGTCTTCATGTTAAGCATTTTTAAATAAGACAATCTGTGAATTACTCTACTGGTAAATGAACCAGATGGACGAATCAACTAGCCGACAAAGCTAACCGATCGCAGAGAGCCGATTTGACAATGGACGTACCGATCACCATGGTTTCGTCGGGTATTTCTTCAATAAAACATTTCTTCTCCGTCTCTCCGATATGGAAGTAAAGGGCATGGCTTGGAGTAAGCCACGCAAATAGAAGCATAAGCCCGGGACAGAACACCATCGCCTTCGTCTCCATCCAAATCACCCCTCACTCAATCCAGGGACGCGAATCGATTTCAGAGTCGATACCAAAGGGCCTTTGTTCAGTAAAAGTCCCTCATGTTCATCACGAGTAGCATTTCTGGAAGTTAAAAAATACTTTAAAAAACTTAATCTAGTAATTAAATAGTTTAATTTAATAAAAAAAAGTAATAACATGAATAACATACTATATTTCAGGAAATATACCTCTTGTCTTTGTATACGTAATGCTGATTTTCTATGTAAAATAAATAAATACTATTTTTAAGTGATTTGCACATTAAAAGTGAAGATTTATTTGAAATACCATAATCATAAAACCGTAATAATGCAATATTTTTTTAGGCAAGCAACTGGGATGGCTTTACTTTGGAATGCAGTTATTTCGCGCATCAACCGGAAGCAGTACTGCGGAAATTACCCACAACCGCCTGCTTCAGTCGAGAAGTTTCTCGTTTGTTTATTGCCTGAACTCAGGAGTTGTTTCGCATTTTCCCAGTGTTTTTATTTCTGTTCTAAATATCTTGTAAAAGAGCTGCAATGGCGCAGTATAAAGGAGCGGCAAGTGAAGCGGGGAGAGCGATGCAGCTCATGAAGAAGAGAGAAAGAGAGCGAGAACAGCTCGAGCAGCTCAAACAGAAGATAGCAGAGGCAAGTGAGCCAGAATAACAAACATAACCACAACATATAAACACATAGGCTATTCAACCCGTTCTGACCACATTCCTGCTATAAATAGCGGCAGGTTTCCCTCAAAAGTGTAATGCCATGGAAAGTTTTCCATTATATATGATAGTATATAACGTTACATGGTTTAACCCATAACAAGAGTGTTATTTCTCTTGCCCATTCTAGACAGCATAAAGTCACGTGAGCATTTTATCATATGATGCGACGTAATGACAACTTCATTAGTGTAGTATATGAATTAATGTAATATAGGTTGAAACATAATTGGCTCCTCATTACCATGGTAAATATAACTATGGATTCTTGTTTAAAATCACATTTTAAAAAAGTGCATGTAGAAGATACATCAACACTGAGTATAAATATTCACAAATTTCTTCAAAAATAAATAAAGACTATAGTAAAATCATGTGCTTGTAAAATTGTAGTCATATTTGTTCACAAATGCATTCGTTTTGTAAAGATGGTGGCCCCAAGTAATATACACAGTAATTTATGATAGCAATAAATGATATACCAAAATATTTAAATAATAATTCATTAAATCATACAGTTTTTACTCTTAAGACACATTTCAAATGTCCCTTTGAAGCAACTTTTAAATAAAACATTATATACTGTTTTGGGTCTACTGTATGTCAACTGCTGATCTGTAAGCTTTATTTAATGAGTGCTGTTTATTAAAAGTATCATTAAAACAATCTTCATATGCTGCCCAAGTCAATCTAAAAAGCTTATACTTTATGTATAACATCCCCCCTAACTGACCATAACCTTTTCCTTTCCAGGACAATATGGTGAAGTCCAACATTGATAAAAAGTTCTCAGCTCATTATGACGCTGTGGAGCAAGAGCTCAAGTCCAGCACTGTCGGTAAGTGAATATGACTTACTACGGATCTGACATGCTTCTGTATTGGGTTTTATCTTAGTGAGGTTGCTTGTAGTTGATCAGAAAATGTTAGACATTACTGTTATGACTAGAGCTGTCATTTGATTATCATAACACTGCAAAATGCTTTAATTTTATTAAATGTCCCATCTGAATTTGGCAACCCTAGTCATAATGCACATCCTCCTTTGGAATTATTTAATTTAAACCAATAAGCTTAATTTGTAAAGGGAATTCTTGTAAATTGAGACTTTTTGTTCTTGCGATGACTGAGGAGAAAAAAGAGCCAAATTAACCCTATATTAAATCACAGTATGAGTGAAGGATGTTGTTGTTCTCTGCAGGTCTGGTGACACTGAATGACATGAAAGCGAAGCAGGAAGCTCTGGTCAAAGAACGAGAGAAACAGCTTGCCAAGAAGGAGCAGTCAAAAGAGCTACAGCTGTAAGCTGTTTTCATTCATTTGAACTTTGCTCTTTGCTAAAATGGTCTTTGCTAATTAATTGATATATAAAGTTAAGCCCATAGTTTTAGCACTTTTTAAAACCTGTGGAAAATTTAGCAAGTAAAAATTAATTTTTTGTATTTCTACTGGATATAGCAGAAGTACGATGAGCGAATTTCAATGGTGACCGTACCTTATTCCATATTTTTGAAGTAGCTCTCATCCAATTACCTATTGCAGTATTGTCACTGTGGGAATCTACAAAATGTAGTGAAGTCAGGGGCTGTTGACAGATTTCTCTATGTTCAGCCAGCTTGTCTGTGTTTTCCTTTAGCCATGTCTCAGTTTGTTTTAGCTGCACTGCCTAGTACAGTAATTATGCTTGAAATTTGGCAGACCCAGATAAATTTTATGTCAGGTCAGATTAAGTAATTTAACTGCCTTTTAAGATTATAATATTCTTGCATTAAAATCCTGCCTGCATCCTGCTTTTTTTTCTTTTTAAAAAAAAATCTGTATAAGGTTTGATCTTAAAGCTTCATATTTGGTCTGTTCTTGTAGGAAGCTTGAGAAACAGAAGGAGAAGAAAAGAAAGGAAGAGCAGAAAAGGAAGATTGCCAGTTTATCCTTCAATCCAGATGAAGGAGAAGAAGAAGAAGAAGAAGAAGAAGAAGAGGAGGAAGAGGAAACTGAGGAGGAGATTTGTATGACATTTTACTTTGCAGTTTTCCACGGAAAACTGTTACACTTTCTAATAAATGTTTCCGTAAGCTATCAATAAGTGCAGACGTCCATGGTCCCATACCATTTTTAAATGCATTCTGCTTAGTTTACCCTAAAACCAGCACAAAAATTGCGAAAAGGTCTGCATATTCAGCACTGCTAATGACTCTTCTATTCTTAATTCCTAACCAGTATTTTAAAGTTGTGCAACCAATATGTTAAAGTGCTTTTATTAGTTATTCCATGGCAGAATCAACACATACAGTGGGGGAAAAAAAATTATTTGATCCCCTGCTGATTTTGTGCGTTTGCCACTGACAAAGAAATGATCAGTCTATAATTTTAATGGTAGGTTTATTTGTACAGTGAGAGACAGAATAACACCAAAAAAATCCAGACAAAACGCATTTAAAAAAGTTATAAATTGCTTTGCATTTTAATGAGTCAAATAAGTATTTGATCCGCTATCAATCAGCAAGATTTCTGGCTCCCAGGTGTCTTTTATACAGGTAAGGAGCTGAGATTAGGAGCACTCTTAAAGGCAGTGCTCCTAATCTCAGTTTGTTACCTGTAGAAAAGACACCTGTCCACAGAAGCAATCAATCAATCAGATTCCAAACTCTCCACCATTGCCAAGACCAAAGAGCTGTCCTAGGATGTCAGGGACAAGATTGTAGACCTACACAAGACTGGAATGGGCTACAACACCATCGCCAAGCAGCTTGGTGAGAAGATGACAACAGTTGGTGCAATTATAAGCAAATGAAACAAACACAAACTAACTGTCAATCTCCCTCGGACTGGGGCTAAATGCAAGATCTCACCTCGTGGAGTTTCAATGATCATGAGAACGGTGAGAAATCAGCCCAGAACTACACGGGAGGATCTTGTCAATGATCTCAAGGCAGCTGGGACCATAGTCACCAAGAAAACAATCGGTAACACACTACGCCGTGAAGGACTGAAATCCTGCAGCCCCGCAAGGTCCCCCTGCTGAAGAAAGCACGTGTACAGGCCTGTCTGAAGTTTGCCAATGAACATCTGAATGATTCAGAGGAGAACTGGGTGAAAGTGTTGTGGTCAGATGAGACCAAAATCGAGCTCTTTGG
>JAFVLL020035786.1:0-15566 GCA_021397915.2 Tor tambroides | reverse complement strand
TGTGGTCAGATGAGACCAAAATCGAGCTCTTTGGCATCAACTCAACTCGCCGTGTTTGGAGGAGGAGGAATGCTGCCTATGACCCCAAGAACAACTCATGAACCCCACCATCAAACATGGAGATGGAAACATTATGCTTTGGGGGTGTTTTTCTGCTAAGGGGAGAGGACAGCTGCACCGCATCATGGCCCCGTCCATCGTCCCTTTGTACCGTCAGGGCCAGGGCATTGAAAATGGGTCGTGGATGGCTATTCCAGCATGACAATGACTCAAAACACACGGCCAAGGCAACAAAGTAGTGGTTCAAGAAGAAGCACATTAAGGTCATTGAGTGGCCTAGCCAGTGTCCAGACCTTAATCCCATAGAAAATCTGTGGAGGGAGCTGAAGGTTCGAGTTGCCAAACGTCAGCCTTGAAACCTTAATGACTTGGAGAGGATCTGCAAAGAGGAGTGGGACAAAATCCCTCCTGAGATGTGTGCAAACCAGGTGGCCAACTACAAGAAACCTCTGACCTCTGTGATTGCCAACAAGGATTTTGCCACCAAGTACTAAGTCATGTTTTGTGAAGGGGACAAATACTTATTTGACTCATTAAAATGCAAATCAATTTATCATTTTTTTGAAATGCATTTTTCTGGATTTTTTTGTTGTTATTCTGTCTCACTGTTCAAATAAACCTACCATTACAATTATAGACTGATAATTTCTTTGTCAGTGGGCAATGTACAAAATCAGCAGGGGATCAAATAAATTTTTTTCCCCACTGTACGATGTAATTTTAAGTCTTTTTTATTATATATTTTTATTCTTTACACTAATAACTTTTGAATGTTGTACCCTTGTTTTTAACAGGTATACCTGTAAAGAAGAAAAAACTAGGGAAGAACCCAGATGTGGACACCAGTTTTCTGCCAGACAGGGACAGAGAGGTAAACATCCTGCTCTTGAGGCTCTGTTAACACATGTATACCTAGTTTATATTTAACAAATAGATTATAGAAGCCAAAAAAAATAAACTGTCTAAAATAATTGCATTTGCTCTCTGTGTCAAAAAGTGTGGAGTGATTGTCCTAAAGACATCTTTTTAAGAATCTGAATACAGTTATACAAGACGTGAGCCTCCTCTGGGCTATACATCAAATACAAGTATGCCGTTTTTGCAGAGACATTGCTCGGGTGTCAGCACACATTGAGACATCATTCTGAGCTTTATCACAAAGCCGTGTACCAATGTTAACTGCCACTAGAATTATAGTTTTGTTTGTTTGCATTCTTTGGCTCATTTCCAGGCAGTTTCCTCTGAGGTGTGGTGAATATCAAGATCCTTAGGTCTGACAGATTACCTGTAATTTGTCACGAAGCTTTGTTTGCATTTTTACTGTGGGTATAAGACCTATGTATGTCATATATGTGTCACTGAGTCTAATAAAGAGCTTATACCCACAGCTTTGGATTGTTTTCAAAAGTTAAACACACACTGAATATTTAAAAAAAAAAACGATTTGATGATCTTGACAGTTATGATCACACTATGTATGTGTGTATCAACTGCCTCAAAAATAAAAATGTTGATTTAATTTATTTTGTAATCACATCATGCCACAGATGCTGTCAATGAAGTTTTTTTTCGTTAAATAAATTTTAAGAGTTTTTAGTTTTAAAGCCCCCACTTTTTATTTAGTAGTTATAAGCATTCGAAAAATACAGTTGATTTTGGGAACACGTACCAAAAAGCTTGTGAATGAGATGTTTCGTGTGTGTGTAACTGTGCGTAAAATGTGTGTTTCAGGAAGAAGAAAATCGTTTAAGAGAGGAACTCAGGCAGGAGTGGGAAAGAAAACAAGAGAAGATCAAAAGTAAGATATGCAGATCACAAAGTGCTGTTATGGATATCATCTTTTGTTTGATATCAGTGAACCTGGCCAAGGGTGCAACTGAATCTATAGACTTATTCCTAATTTAACTTGACTTGTCTAGTTATGAAGTAGCTCATAAATCCTCATGCAACCACCAGCCAAAAGCAGCATACTACAAACCTGTTCTTCGGCTCTATTTAGGTGAAGAAATTGAAATCACTTTCAGCTACTGGGATGGCTCAGGGCATCGAAAAACTGTCAAGGTAAATGCAGGTTATCAAATGTTCTAACTACATGCCACACCTAAAATGTGGTACATTGTTGTTACTATGTTGCGTGTGCAAATTGGACAAACATTCTCAAGAATGTTCTGAATTGTTAAAATGTTGTTAACATTTAATATACATTTCTGTGTGTTGTTTGTAGATGAAAAAAGGCAACACAATTCAGCAGTTTCTCCAAAGGGCCCTGGAAGTTTTGAGAAAAGACTTCAGTGAGCTGAGGTAAACACATTCATTTCCATCTGCTATTAAAACACCTTAATAGTTTTAATACACAAGAGTTAAGGTCTTTGCACACCGAGTCCAAAATTTTCGAATG
The DNA here is from genome assembly GCA_021397915.2 of Tor tambroides. NCBI lineage: Eukaryota > Metazoa > Chordata > Actinopteri > Cypriniformes > Cyprinidae > Tor > Tor tambroides. Next base: position 13,108 of record JAFVLL020035786.1, on the reverse strand, counting down.
CGTTTTTTTTTTTCTTTCGTATTCGTCATCCTTTCCTATCAAAATGCTTTTTACAGATGCGAAAACAGAAAATCAAACCTGATTTTCTTTTTTCTTTTTATTTCTTTAAATTTTTTTTTTTATGACGGACGAAAGTTTTGTAGGCAACGTGACTGACACAATGTGAGATCGTATTTATTTTTTAACGTGTGAAAATTTCAGACAAGTGTGCAATGATCTTTAGTCCAGCTAGAGTTGACCGTTTTAGAGTTTCTTAAAAACACTTCAGAATAGTGTTGGAAGGCTCGTGATTTAGGCTTTGATTCTGTGTTGTTAAATGTTGCAAATAAATGCCAGCCAAAAAGACACATTCAGGCTAATCAGAATATTACTTATTTTAAATTTATGGAGATGTTAATCACCTTTGTGTAAATCCATTAAAGAGGGACATGCTCCAGTTAAAATGCAGTGTAACTTACAGTGAGTAAATATGTGTGCTCTAATTTGGTTTCCTTGAATTTCAAATTCATGCAGAAAGCATGTCATTTAATTTTCAAGTGTGCTGTTAGTGTCATGTAACTGGTGTAGAATGAAAACTCTATAGACAAAATCCAGACACTCTTTGAGCGATGAAGGCTTCTTATGTTATACATACATGTTTTAGTGCTTTTAGTTTTGAACTATGAGGTAATATCAAAGTCTGTTTTGTGTCCTTCAGGTCAGCAGGAGTGGAGCATCTAATGTACATTAAAGAGGATTTGATAATCCCACATGTGAGTGAAGTTTCCACAACAAAACTAATGCTGTTAAAGGATCAAATCTTCAAGTGCTTCAATGTTTATTCTTCTAAATTATCTCTTATGTAATACAGGTTAAATCTCTCCTAAATCGTTGGAAGATACGTCATTGTTTACAATGCACAGAGCTTGTGCATCACATTGTCAGAATGTCTGAATTTGAGACAAGCACAACTACACATTTTTTTTACGACGCAACCTGCTTTACAACATTTTAAGGGCCTTTTAGTAAGCGTTTAACTGATCACAAAGACAAGCGGTAGTAAATCACAGATTATAGTTCATTTGTCCTTTTAAAAAACATCTCATTGGCTAAAAACCTGCTTTTCTTCCAGCATCACAGTTTCTATGATTTCATTGTGACAAAAGCAAGAGGCAAAAGTGGTAAGTTCCTACTTTGTCCTCCACATTTAGTTTGACAGGCTGCCATGTGGCTTGTTTAAAAAGTAGCCTGCTACTTTTTGTGTTGTATCTCTGTTTATGGCACTGAAATGAGGCTTTTCTGGTTATCCTCAGGGCCCCTTTTCAATTTTGATGTGCATGATGACATTCGGCTGGTGAATGATGCCACAGTTGAGAAAGATGAGGTAAGGTGTTTTTTGACTATCAGCAGGATGTCTGATCCACATTTTGGACAAGAACCACCCAAATTGATAGAAAGAGACCCACTTGTTTGTTTTTATGTGATGTTTTTAGGGCATTTGAATGTGAAATTGGATCGAATTCTTGTAGAAAATCAGCATTTGTGCTTCAGGATATGTTGTTTTTACAGTGTCTTGACCAACTCAAGAGTCTTTCAAAGATTTGATGCCACAATCAGCGACGTGTTTTTCCTCAGCCCACTGACATGTTTCAGCCTGAGAACTCAAAAATGATGTTTCTTGGCTTATTTTTCAAAGCTCTTTGTGTTTCTTCGTTTGTCTAGTCTCATGCGGGAAAAGTGGTGCTGAGGAGCTGGTATGAAAAAAACAAACACATCTTCCCTGCCAGCCGCTGGGAGCCTTACGATCCCGAAAAAAAATGGGACAAATACACTGTGAGTATCTGCAGGCCGGTCATTGTTGAAATTGCCATGCTACATGTCTGGATTGAATACAAGTCTCTAAAGTTGCCTGCAGCTTTATGTTCAGTAGCAGAACCATATGAAAGAAGCTTTGTGAACTTGACGTGCATGATAGTGACACGGTCTAACATGGCCCTAACCAAAACCAAACACTGATGTGTTCCAGGACTAGCTAAAAAGGTTTTTGATTGATGAAAAAAAGATGTCGGCAGAGTACAAATAAATCACGGCGATGTTATGGGTCTTCTGGGGTTAAAAAAATGCTTTGGTTGGATTCATAGCGTGTTTACATACAATTTTGCATTGCTTTTCAGATTCGGTGAGATGTCAAATCTACAAGATTTGCAGAGTTCCTGAACCATCTTGCTGTGTTGTTGGTTTTATGGACACCTGGCAGCAAAATGCTTCATCTTGCGTAGCATTTTTGAGTATCTATAACTGTTTAGACCCACGTTTTCATTGTATGACGATAAGGCCTAAACCAGGCCGATTGTGAACATTCTGTCATACGCTCATCGTCAGAACTAACCTGACATGTTGTCCTTCTTGATTGTAAATAGAGTCACGAGTGTTTCAGTCATATCTTGAATCCTATTCAAAAATAAATTCCTCATTTATGTACCTTTGCCAGGTTTCCTGTTGAATCATTTCATAATTGCTCCATTGCTACTAACAGCGCTTTTTGAAGATTGTTGTTGTTCACGTATTGAAAGATTTGTGGTTTCCTGGAATAAAACCAACGCTTTTGTAAATCAAACGCGAGGTTGCGCAGCCACATCTAACATTAGACTATCAATCTCTCATGGTGAGTTTCGTGGAATCGCAGTTCGGGGAATGCCAGTCTTATTTACACAGATGCAGAATGTGGTTTTTGGCCATTGGCTGGCCATTAGCTGCAGGAAAATGTGGAGTTATTATGGTCAGTATTCCAGTTTAGAGCCAAAAAGGCAGTTTCAAAACAGTAAATCAGGTTAAGCATACCTGGTGGCACGGTTGATGGATTTTGACAGCCTCTGCAGCTGTACTATTTTCCCCCAGGCAACCACTCCCTCGTCTGCTGTTGTTTTCTCTCCCAACCCTTTGCCTACCTCCTCCCCCACCATTCCACCCCTTCCGCTTTTATTCAACTGATCTTTAGTTCTTCACGAGACCTGAGACAGCTTATCTGCTTCGAGGACACAGCTGCGTGGGGGGTTGAAGACGGTTTTCAGGGTTCTTCAGGCAGGTGAAGGTAGCGGGATGTGGCCACAGACACTTACCCTGGATCTGCTCCTGTTGGTCAGCTTGTCCCTTGGTGCCCATGGTGAACAAATGTCTTACAGACCTCAGAACTGCACGCTTGAATGCATCCGCCGGGTAAGACTTCATATTTTGACTTCCAGTTTACTGTATCAACATGTATGGAATCAGTGGTGCTGTTTTTATCAGTTTCGCAAAGCATTAATGTTAGATTCACAAGACAATATTACGAAAATACAACACAATACTATGTAAATATAATAGTGTAGACACTAGATTTTTTTTGGCATCAAAACAATGAAAGTTTAGTACACCTTTGTTTTTTCATACTTAAAAAAAATATATATTAAATGTTTTTACAATGTTTTACAGAAGACAACTACTAAAATATTATTCAATGTAACTATAGTTTATATACAAAAAAAAAAAAATCTTGTCAAGCATATTTACAAACAATGATTAGATGACTCTATATAAGGATCACAGTGAGGCCACTGTCCTTCAAACCTCCAGGTTTTACACAGTTTTCAGTCATTTGAAATATAATAAAATTCAGTATGAACACGCTTTTATTTTTATTTTTATAAGTGCAGGTCAGAATAAATATTTTGTTATCGATTTTTCTTTTATGCCAAAAATCATTAGGATATTAAATAAAGATCATGTTCCATGAAGATATTTTGTAAATTTCTTACCATAAATGTATCAGAACTTCATTTTTGTTTAGTAATATGCATTGCTAAGAACTTCATTTGGACAAGTTTAAAGGTGATTTTCTCAATGTTTAGATTTTTTTGCACCCTCAGATTCCAGATTTTCAAATAGTTGTATCTCGGCCAAATTTTATCCGATCCTAACAAACCATACATCAGTGGAAAGCTTATTTATTCAGCTTTCAGATGATGTATAAATCTCAATTTTGAAAAATTGACACTTAAGACTGGTTTTGTGGTCCAGGGTCACATATAATGTGCTGTTAAATATAAAAAATAATTGTAATATTTTTCCTATTGAGCCACAATTTTTTTTAAAGAGGACAGTGTGTATTTTCAGGGAGATCCAAGATGTGAATATTGCAGAATCTCAGCAGACGATGTACAGATATCTCTCAGCATTCTCTCCTCCAGCCCTTTTGGAAGTAAGTCAATATTATTACGTAAATAGTGTTTTACTGAAATTTATGTATACTTTTGAATTTCTAAGCCATTCAATTAGACTTTTAATCTTCACAATTATTTAAAACAGCAGTAAAAAAAATTCTGTTTATCTACAACAATGTTGTAAGAACATAATGCAGCAATGTTGTAGATAAACTGGCATTGAATATGGGCGAACTTTACTCTAAACCATTGGTCTCAAACTCAGTTCCTGGAGGGCCACAGCTCTGCATAATTTAGCTCCAACCCTAATCAAACACACCTGATCCAGCTAATCAAGCTCTTCAGGATCACCAGAAACTTCCAAACAGGTGTGATTTGGAGCTGGTTGGAGCTAAACTCTGCAGAGCTGTGGCCCTCCAGGAATTGAGTTTGAGATCACTGCTCTAAACGGTGTCGATGATCAGTTTGTAAAACTGTTAAAACAGTTGCTGATGAGTTTAAAGTTTTACATTTTTCAGGGCAACAGGTTTTGAAATATATAGCTATGACATTTGCATTTTTGTTTTACAGCTTTACATTGAATTTGATTCAACTGTTGAAGTTAATTTTTAAGAAATAAACAATTGTTTTTTAGTCAGTCCATTTTTTTTTATTTATTTATTTTTTTTATTAAATCAGTCAAAAGTGGACCAAACAAACTGACATTAATTTACTTTGCTTGCATTTTGTGCCCAGAAGAATTACATACACTGCATCACGAAATGATTACATTTGGAGAAACACGTTTACATTTTCTTTCAGTGTTTAAACGTACCAAAAGGATGACTTGTATTTGTCCATTTATTTAGAATTGTTTGTGACAGCACACACGTGTTGTCTAAAAACGAATGAAGCAGTCATACACAGATTGCGTGATGTAGGATCATTACTCTCTCTGTTGGACTTGTACCTCCAGTTGTTCCGTTAATTTCACTAAATAAAACAAGCTGTTGGGCAGTATAATCATTTGCAGCAGTTCTAGGAATCACTTTCATATCTAGATTTTCTCGAGCCAAGCTATAATTTGCATATGTATGATTGTTCTTTTCAGCCACTTTCCAACAATAGCTCATTATGATTCTCTGTTTTATGTTCGTTAAAGAGTCTGTCTGATGTTTTTGTCTGTTTTTAACTATGACTACATCTTCTCCAAGTCTTCTAGTTTTCAACATTGTACCTCATTGTCATTCTACACAAGCTGTACTAAATTACATGTGACTGTGAAATTGTTATATTTGTGTTATAGATGCAAGCATCTACAATATTGCAAGTAGTGTTGTAGTATTGTAAAAGCCACGTAAAATAACGTTCATTTAATTTACGCTTGTAATGTAATTTACACTTATAATGGAGATTTACACTTAAAAAATTTTTTCCCCAAACCATATAAAAATACTAGGTGTGATTTCACTAGGTGTGAAAATAAATAGCTCATTAAGACAACAACAGCACATTTAGTGTTACTATGTAGTAACTCCTCTCATTGGCCAGGTTGTGTGCCTTGGCCTTGTCACTCTTTTCTAGGTCAGGAAACCCCAGAGGTTTGCCAGCATTATGTTCACGCACCGCGCAATATTCAGATTGAGTTTGAAGCCAGTGATGAACCAACATATGATGCCATTACTGTGTCATGGAACCCGAGCCAATACGGTATTGTCTGTCTGTCAATCATTCTTTCTTTCTCTCTGTCTAGCTATCATTCTGTCATTATATTAATCAAAATAAATTAGTTACAGAAACTCAATCACAACAGGACATAGTGGCATTATTGGAAATGAGCAAGCAGACATAAAAGCACACATCAAATTGCTCCTCGGGCGCTGCGGCATAATGGACAAAATGGCTCCGGGTGTGTGTTCATTGTGTGTGTGTGTTTGCCACTCACTGCTGTGTGTGCGTTTACTTGGATGGGTTAAATGCAGAGCACAAATTCTGAGAATGGGTTAGCATACTTGGCCACACGTCACTTTAATTGCTAAACAAGTTGTTGCAGAATTAATTAGAATTGCAGAATGCCAAATCCCAGCCTCAGACATGAAGCCTTTAATCATTTAATATCAGAGAAATGGAGAAATCCTGTGGTTGGAAAAGATGCATCTACCCTCCTAAATCAAGGCCTCATTAGACTGACTCATGGCTATTTATTGAAGGGTGAAGAAGCACCAAAACCTCAATTCTCTAGCATCAGCATGTCTATAAAACATATACTTGTGGTCTGTCCAATTTTTAATGTTACGAGACAGTGATTTTTATCAGGACAAACTTATATATAGACCCAGGAAAAACTTTTACAGTTTTTATCAGTACATTTAAAGAATCTTTTATAGAATTGTGCTTAATCTTGTCATTTTGTCAGAGTCGAATTTTATAAAATGTTTTTTTTTATTATATTGTATTTATGATATCATGTTGTTGAATGTTTCATTTGTATCTGCCACGTAATAGCTGATAAATAGACAATAAATCTAAATACGACCAACTATCATGCAGTCCATCTATCATTCTAACTGTCTTGTCATTCTGTCTATCTCTGTGTAATTATCTGATTGATATACACAGGTATCGAGTTCTTACGTGGATTTCAAGTAACCCTTCAGGCTCTTGGTGGATCTCAGATCTTATGTCAGCTCTTTCTCCTGGGTACCAATCTGTCACTCACACCTGCACATGCCCAGAGAGTAAGTAAAAAAAAAAAACTCTACAAATTAGGTAGCTTCTATTATTCCTGTTCAAAATTGTATAATATTTCTCTAATTTCTTGATGTACCAATTAATTTATCTAAATTATTTAATTTATCTAAATGACCCCCCCCCCAACCAAAAGATAAAGTTATTATTGTGTTAAATGAGAAAAAACATTGAATAGATATTACAAAAAGTAGCTTTAGAAATAAATACTTTGATTCAGCATAGCATATATGGAACATGGATCTGGGCTGGGGGTGCATTAAATGTGCCGTTAATTTTTCCAAAATTTAATTGTACCAAATTAACGCATAAAATCAGCAGCCCTACATCCTATACCTTTTAAACGTTTAGCGATTTAGTGTGAATCCTGTTTTTTCTTTATGGCTTTCAATTGCATGTGCTCAGTGTCCAATTACTGAAGTTTTGAGATCATGTAACATATTTCCACAGGTGTATCGCTCAGATACCTTCACGCATCTGTCTTTGGATAGCGAGTATGCCGTGACTGTCATGGCACTGCCCGTTCCCGAGCGGTGGGACCAGTTCTATCAGAAGAAACAGTTTTTCACACGCAGTAAGTTAACAAAAACAAACCTGTAATTAGTTTTATAGCTATTAACAATGTTGACAACCTGTCAACGCCTGTTTAGGGAATCAGTTCTCAAATGTTTGAGTTGTAATAAACCTGTCAAATTCTTCTTGTGTGTTTTCAGCATGTCCTGAAAAAAATGGTCTCGAAGAGTGTAAGAAAGGTGAGTGTTGTTATCACGCATCCTCTGGGTTTTTTTTGTTGTTCTTCGCACCAGATGTGTGCATTCATGTACGTTCTATCAATCATTATAGACTGGTATCCCAGATATGTCGAGGTCCACCAGGAGAACCAGGACGTTTATGTGACCTTTAACCTTGCACCTGAGAACTTCAAAGTCCGTCAGTATTTTTCATCATGTTTCGGAGGCGGCCTACGAAATAACACAAGCATTAAACCAGTAGGTTTTGTTACGTTTGTACAATATCTGTAATGCAGATGTTGTTGTTCTTTGCTGAAGTGTAATATGAATGAATAATTCAAATAAAATAAATGCTTACATGTTAATTATTAAATCATGTCCTCCTAGGATTTCAGTCTCAATAAGACATATCACACATACCGATTGCAGAATCTCCAAGCGGGTACAAACTACTCCTGCGAGGTGAGTCTTCATTTTGCTTTAGTGTACTGTTATTAAATCGTAAGTTATGTAACTGTATCCCTCATTCAGTTGCAACCATTTAGACAAACAGAAAGCTCTGTGCCAATAGGCTTCTGCAAATAAGTAGTTGTGCAGTTTTTGCTGTCATTTTCTAAATATACCACTTCCAACTGTTTTTTTACAACAGCAATTTATTACGTGTTGAGTAGTTTTGGTACTTTTGTCTCTCCAGATTGCTGCTGATGTTGTGGATGCAGTCAGGAAAACATTCATTGTTGTAGTAAAACATACTTCTGAAGGTACGTTGAACCAGCAATCAAAAAAATCACACATTTAGTGTAAACCAATAAAGGCATGTTCAATGACAAGGTGGAAAAAACTCTTACATACACCGCTTTCAGCAAGTATAATAACTGCTTGTGGAGCAACATGTCAAGCAGCTTTGAAAGCGACAACACCCACTGAAACTGTTACTTCAATGAAAAACACAGTGTCGTAATTGTTTTGGTATTTTTCCCCTCTCACAATCAGAGCCGCCAACCTCACAATTCCCAGAGAGCTCTTCACTAATGGTGCTCTTGTCCGTGGGAATCCTGCTTGCTGCTACAGCACTGCTCACTTTCATTGTTGTCTACAAGAAAAGACTCAAAAAGAAAACAATCCAGACCAAAATGAGACCAGGTTTGAGTTATATAATTGTACTTCGGTCATCGACAAAACTGTTTAGCAACAGTTGTTTGGGACTTTGTTTTCTACCCTTTATTTAGCCATATTGAAGATTTTGGGTCACTTTTATTTTAAGGTCCAATTCTTGCTGTTAACAAACCATTATCTATGACTTTTGCCTAAATAAACTCCTAACTTGCTGCTTATTAACAGTTAGTAAGGTAGTTGTTAAGGTTAGGTATTGGGTAGGAGTAGGGATGTAGAATATGGTCATGCGGAATGTGTGCTTTATAAGTACTAATAAACAGCCATTATGTTAATAATAGGCATGCTAATTAGCAACTAGTTAATAGTGAGAATTGGTCCCTATACTAAAGTGTTTCCAGACTTTTGTTTTCAAAGCAGGGCTGTAAATGTTTATGAGGCGTTTTTTGAATTTCCATTAAAATGTCCATGTTCTTTTGTACTAATTGGGGAATCGTTTTTTCTTATTTGCCAGAGATCATTGAACAGTACTATGACAAAAAGCTGGATGAAGCACAGTGTGTTTTGCTGGATAGAACGACCCGTCCCCCTCGCCTCCTGATTTGCTACTCAAGTAATGATGGTCCTGCCCACGTCAGAGTCGTGCTTCAACTGGCTGCGTTTTTGCAAAAGCACATGGGTACCCAAGTAAGTGTATCAAGATTAAATCAGACAAAACACACTGTTATTTATTTTAAGGTCATAAAATGCTAAATTACATTTAAGATTAATAGACATTTTATGAATTAATAGATACCTTCTGCACGCTCTTGAAAACAGCGATATATCACACATTATTTTGAATATATAAGGAGAAAGTGGATATTTTACCTTAAACAGTTTTACAAATGATAGAAATAAATAAAATTTATGGAATCCATTAAAAAGCAAGAAAAGCAAGAGCTGATAAAAATGTAAAACTGTAACTTGAATGCAATGTAAGTCGCTTTGGATAAAAACGTCTGCTAAATGCATAAATGTAAAATGTAAATGTAAAAAGGGTGTCAATACAAGGTTATTTACATTTATTGTTAATTCTTTTTTTTTCTGTTTAGGTACATTTGGACTTGTGGGAGGCCTTGAGTATTATGGAGGAGGGCAGTATGGGGTGGCATTGCAGGAGACTGAATGAGAGTGACTTTGTGTTGGTCATCTGCTCACAAGGTCTCCTTCAGAATCAGAAGCGGCAGTCTGAGGACGAGGAACCATTAGAGAACACTGCTTTGGCAATGGTTTCCATGATCGGAGAGGAGCTATGCCGTGCCAAAGCAATGGGTCGAAACCTCTCCAAATACATGGTGGCCACTTTTGAGTACTCACAAGAGTCCGATATCCCCGCGGCACTTGGTCTCGCTTCAAGATACACCTTGACTAAAGACCTACCCTTGCTGTTCTCCCATCTTCACACAGTGGCTTTGCAGAAGCCCGGAGTTTACCTACAGGTGGAGAACATTTCAGAAAGTGGGTACTATAAACTCCCAGCTGGGGCTGCACTACAGTTGGCCATCCAGGAGGCCACGGCACAGGTCTCCGAGGAGCCGATTGAAGAGGAACATGTAGGAATTCCAATCATTTCATAAGGACTTCAAAAACTGCATCAATTTATTGACTCATTTCATCATTCTCACGAAACAAAGGGAAGAGTGTTATTTGAGAACAGTCCTTTTACTGGCGGATTCCACCAGGACTTCCTTGGTAGCCACTAGTACTTATCTTATTAACTTTCCTTTTTTACATCTTTTGAAAGCCAGACCATAAAATGGGCAACAAAATCGCACAATGTCAATGGAGAAGAGTTTTGTATGGAAAAGCACCTTCTAGTTGTAGCTCAGTTGCATTTTGGGTGACTTTAGGTTATTGTGAAAAACATATAAGAGGGATTTTGAAGTATATTGAGGTCATTGAATGCTGTGAATGATTTTTTCATATAAATGTGTATTTATTTAGTCTTATTTTTGTTCTGTTGCTTATGTTCATGTATGTTAAACATCATGTTACAGTGAATATTCCTAGTAACTGCATGCACATCCTCTACAAATTATTGTAGTCTTTCTTCTACAAATTGAAAAAGAGGACACTTTTGATTTATTGCTGTGAATGACTTTAAATTCTCTAGGTTGCTGACCTGAAATGTTATTTTTTAAATTACATTTATTATATTGAATGTAAGGTCCGTTTCTCACAATTTTATTGTTTTGCAACAATCTGTATTTGTATAACATGAAGGGAAATAACTACATTTTAATGTGACAAAATACATCTAAGTAACAGTGCATGGTCCTACACTGTAATAATGCGAGGAAATTCAGCAATTAAAAACACAACCATTTCTCAGTGAGTTACAGGGCAGGAACATATCTCTGTATAAGCTAATGCATTAATCGTTACATAAAATGTTTATGAAACTGTATGAATGCATGACGTTTTACAAATAAACTTTCATTGTTTTTATAAAAATCTAGGGTTATTTTGTCAGACTGATATATGATGTTTTTGTATTGGTATACAATCTGAAACAGCTGGCTCTTCACACAAAATACCCCTATTAGAAAGCCTTGACTTATGAATATGAAACATCGAATTTATTGCATAAAATACTTTTTCTTCCATTTGATCATTGGAAAAGAATTCAAACACCACATCTTTCCACAATACAGTAAACCAATTGTAAATTCCATTGCCACTAAATCTTGTTATATCTTGCCAAAGCTGTTCAGAAACTTGGCAACACCAACAATGAAGAGCAAAGTTAAAGTTTCAACGCTACACACACCCACACAAACTGATGCAGATGTTATTTTTTAACTTTCACCCTTGTTGTATTGTAGAATAATACTTAAGGTCAATTTAAAATGAAATATTTTACTTTGGGCTGCACTTTCTTGTAGCACGTTTTCTATTAAACTATTCCAGTAAATAAAAAGGACTCCCATTGGAGCAATAATCAGATTGTTTCTACAAGAATATACTAAGCTTAACTGCAGAGTTGGATCAGTTTAAATTGGTAACAGAGAACAATTAACATTAAAAAAACAGCTTAACACAGTCTAAGATGCTTTGCTGGTCTCATCTGGTCTCCAATCCTGGTCAGGCTGATTTGGCTGAACTAGGCCAAGCTGGGGGGCCTTTTCAAACTAAGTCCAGTAAATCACCTTAGTCTGGTTTAATGTGTTTTTGTATACCAGAGATGGAAATTCTGTTTGAGAAATGGGAACTGGAAAAATGATCAAAACATTCCTGATAACTGCACAAATCACACTGAACACCATCAAATTATCTTACCGACCGAATGTCATAGTCAAGCCATGTTTGAAGGAATAAAGCTTTTCTTATAGAGCATGTCATCTATACTATATTATATAAACATTTTCTTATAGACAGTGCTAGGTAAATGATTACATGAAATCTGCATTACGTAATCCGATTCCAAAAACTAAGTACTTGTAATTGCATTAATTTACATTTTAAAATACTTGTAATCAACAGTAACTTTTTATTGATTATATGATTACATACTATTTACACATTGGCAAAAAAATATTCATAATTTAGCTAATTCTCCCTAAATCTTCGATTTCATCTTTTAAATGTTGCTTTAGAAAATATTATACTGTCTGCTTATATACATAATTAAATATTTATTCTTTTTAGTAAGTGTTTTATTTTGATTGTTATGGTATTTTTTAATTAATTTTACATTTTTATGATTTAAGTATTTAGCTTTTTATTAAACTCGCAAACTTGACATAATGTTTAATGCACTTTATGTTGTTAATAACAATGAATGGTATATATTTTCTTTTTTTGTTTCTTTTTTTATATCAGTATAGTACAAGATTATACTAGTTTAATCAATGTGATAAACAAGTTACAACCTGAATTCCGGAAATGTTGGGATGCTTTTTAAATTTGAATAAAATGAAAACTAAAAGACTTTCAAATCACACGAGCCAATATTTTATTCACTAGAGAACATAAATGTTTAAACAGAGAAATTTTACACTTTTATCCACTAAATGAGCTCATTTCAAATTTGATGCCTGCTACAGGTCTCAAAAAAGTTGGCATGGAGGCAACAAAGGGCTGAAAAAGCAAGACATTTTGAAAAGATTCAGCTGGGAGAACATTTAGCAACTAATTAAGTTAATTGACATCAGGGCCCATATTCATGAAAAATCTTAGTGCTAAGAATTGCTCCTAGTAACAAAATTCTAAGAAAATTCTCAGAAATGTGGGTGTTTCCTCTTAAATTTAAAGAAAAGATCCTAGTAAAGAAAAAAGTAATTCAGAAAGCATCTTAACCCTTAAAAGAGGTCTTAA
>JAFVLL020035785.1:0-23630 GCA_021397915.2 Tor tambroides | reverse complement strand
ATGTCTAATATTAGCCACTGGCTAATAAATGCTCAGATTTTACTCACCAGTGTGAGTTGGAGGCTATGTATAAGTTTAGCACAGATATATTTTCACTCGCTGAACACTCTGACTGAGCGCTTGAGAGTTTCACTCTCCGTCAAGCGATCTGTGCTATTTTTCAGTTCATCTGAATGGATGCGCAGCGCACCTGTATTTGACATACCGTAAACTCTAGTGTGAAGGCGCACGACTCACCGTCACTTTGCTTTTTTCTCACAGGCAAAGAGAGAGAGAGAGCAAGAGAGTCTTACATACCATGCAGAATTGACGCGCTACATGTAAACGATATTCTTTGTTGTATTTTCCTGTCAAAGTAATGGAGTTCCTTTGGAATTCTTCAGCTTTTAAGAACTGTTTTTTTACCAGTTGGAACTTTTCTGGTTTGAACTTTTACCGGTTTTCCGGTAGTGGGCAGAGCTAATGCGCAAACGTCAATCTCATTGGCTGGTGCTCACCTATTATCGTCCCTGTTTTGATTTCAGCAAATCAGTTTGAGCCAATGCAGACAACGTGATTAATATTCATGAATCCAGCAGCTCGTTAATCCTTAGTGCGTTTTAAATTGTTCTTAGTAGAATTCATAGTATGATTATCTTAGTATTATTAATAGTTTTTTCCCCATTTTTTACAGAAACACTGAATGACCAAAAAAGCACCACCACCAGTCCTAAGTTCAGTTAAAATGACTAATATGCATTCATACGTGGTTACCAAGTTTTAATTCTAATTACTAAAGTTACATCATTAAATAATACTTGATTATCATAATAGTATAGTGTCATAATAATAATATATATGTGTGTGTGGTGAAGCACACCATGAAATAACTGTAGTACGTAGTAGCTAGTAGCTAGTGAGCACATTTACATGCACATCAGTAAGCTGATAACTCACAAATATCAGCTTATTAAAATAACCAGTTTTTGCCGTTTACATGCACATCAGTAACCTGACAACGCAAGTAAGCTGCATTTACATGACTTCATTAATAAATCAGGTTATTTCCCTGTAGTGACGTCAAAATATAAAAATTTGCGTATCTGACTCCGAGTATTCCATACATTTGTCAGTTGTGATGTTAAATTAAGCTTGCAACATGTCAGCGGGAAACTTACAGCTCATATATTATCCTCTCATGCAGTTAAATGCAGCATTGTGACTGAACCACTTCTATTTCTGCTGCACGAGATGAGAACACATTTAGGCTATAACATTTTCTGAGTCATGAAAAAGTCTGCTTTTGTGATATAATTCCTTCTTTCTTTACTGCGAGACGTTTGCTTGGTCTAGATTCGCTTAAATCTGCACTAAAGATGCGTTCCTGTCACACATCACACATGCGCACTTCAATAAGCCGACAGAAAGCGGGTTATTGCGTTTACATGCCGCGCAAAATCGGAGTAAGAGGCAAAAAACTACCTGTTATGACCGGTTTATGCTTAAGCCGTTTATGACCTTACTCCGATAAAAGAAAACGGGTTACCGCGTTTACATGACCACGTGGACTTTCGGTTTATTAAGCATAATCGGCTTAAGAACGTGCATGTAAACACGCTCACTGAAATGTAACGTTAGACCTATGTGTTTTTGACCTACACTGTACATGATGTGAGAATAGTTTGCTATTTAGGTTTGTATGTTAGCATAGACTCACTAACTTTAACGTTTTAGCTCTAGTTTTAGCCAGAATTACCTTGCTGAAGCACAAGATGGCATTAATGTCATTAATAAACTCACATCCAGAACTCTGACCATCAGCACTGGCGCCCCTCAGGGTTGCGTTCTCTCCCCACTGCTATTCTCCCTCTACACCAGTGACTGCACTTCAAAGGACCCCTCTGTCAAGCTCCTGAAGTTTGCGGATGACATTACCGTCATCGGCCTCATCAAGGACGGAGATGAGTCTGCTTACAGACAGGAGGTTGAGCAGCTGGCTGTCTGGTGCAGCCTTAACAACCTGGAGCTAAACACTCTCAAAACTGTGGAGATGATAGTAGACTTCAGGAGGAACCCCCCTGCACTGCCCCCACTCACCATCATGGACAGCACTGTGGCTGCAGTAGAGTCATTCAGATTCCTGGGAACCACAATCTTCCAGGACCTGAAGTGGGACATTCACATTGACTCTATTGTAAAAAAGGCCCAGCAGAGGCTGTATTTCCTCCGCCAGCTAAGGAAGTTCAACCTGCCACAGGAGCTGCTGAAGCAGTTCTACTCTGCCATCATCGAGTCTGTCCTGTGTTCATCTATAACTGTTTGGTTTGGTTCAGCTACCAGAACAGACATCAGAAGACTACAACGGACAGTCAGGACTGCTGAGAGGATTATTGTTGCCCCTCTGCCCAGCCTCCAAGAACTTTACACCTCCAGAGTGAGGAAAAGGGCTAAGAGCCTGAATGGAAAATGAATTACTACTGTCAGATTTCTATTTTTTGAAGGCCTCACAAAAGCTCTGAAAATACCTGAATTAGATCTTTTATTTCTCCATTTCTGTACAAGCTACAACAGTGACTATAGTATCATTTTAAAGCTGAGATTATAAGCTTTACATTGATATAATTTACTTAATTTTGGCCTAAAAACTTCCAGAATTAAAAATAATTTACTACCGACCAATATCCAAGGCCTTGAATACGGAAAATAGCTGAATCTGACCTCTAGTTTCTCCAGTTGTCTACAAGATACAACAATGTGTCTAGTATCATTTTAAAGCTGAGATTATAAGCTTTACATTGATATGAATTACTTAATTATAGTCTTAGAATTGACTGAATGAAAAATAAATTACTACGGTCTATTTACGGCTCTCGCGTGGTAAATCGATCGGTTGTCTCAGGTCAGAGTGAGGTCAAATTTGACCTTAACAATTTCTTAATAATTCTGGAATTCCTAACCCTATAATCAAATAATTGGTATCATTAGATAGCTTATAATCTCTGCTTTCCAAAGTTGTAAGATATGTAGGTATATCATGTTTAGAAACTTGTAAAATCACAAGTTAAATAGAGCCATTTTTCAGCATGGCGGTGAGAGTCCAAATTTGACATTAGAATTTTCTTAATAATTTTGGAAATCCTAATTCTATAATCAAATAATTGATATCATTAGACAGCTTAGAATCTCTGCTTCGCAACGAGCCAAAGGATGTTGTTATATCTCATTCAGAAAATTGAAAAATCAAGAGGTCAATTCTGGCGCTCTGTGTTAACTCATCGGTCGCACTCTGGTCAGAGTGAGGTCAAATTCATAAAAATGGTCATAAAATCAAAATGTCAAAGCGCAAAATGACAATTGAGGCACCGATCTTCTCAGGAGAGTGGCCCGGACGCAGTGATACCAAACTCAGAGAGATTCGGTACTGTTTTGCCACAGTGAAGTCGACAGTGGGAGACCCTTTCAGTCACTGATAAATTTCCAAAAATGTGACACATTATGCTAGGGAGGTGAAAATGGCGTGTGTGCAGTCTCCTGGCTCTCAGGCTGCGCCCCCTGGTGTTTTTTTTTTTTGGTTTTGCGCATTTTCATTCTTTTTTGCCAAATACGGTCTGGCCGCCGTTTAACCGATGGGTTAATTTTGAGGCTTCACTCAAAAAGTTAATTTCATACAAAAAAATTATGATCATCTGAATCGGCGTTCCGAGACGATCGCGGGAACGTATAA
The DNA here is from genome assembly GCA_021397915.2 of Tor tambroides. NCBI lineage: Eukaryota > Metazoa > Chordata > Actinopteri > Cypriniformes > Cyprinidae > Tor > Tor tambroides. The sequence continues at coordinate 19,927 of JAFVLL020035785.1, read as the reverse complement.
ATTGCGTTTGGACCACTGGGTCGAGTCAAACTGTTGAAAGTCACTCTGGACCCCTCACACCCAGCCCACTCTCTCTTTGAACTGTTACCCTCTGGCCGGCACTACAGATCACTGAGCACCAAAACAGCCAGACACAAGAACAGTTTTTTCCCCCAGGCCATATCCCACCTGAACAACACATACCAAACCCCAGTACTGTACATCTGTAAATAACTCATCAAACCTTCATCTTTCTGTTTCTGATGTACTGTTTTTTTGTTTCATTTGCCATTTGATTTTTCTCATATGTAACAGAAATGGCAGCGCTTATGAGTTGGGCAATGCGGTGGTCGCACTGGCAGAAAAATGGTTGCAAAATCGCAAAATGCGACCATCGCAGTCTGGAGCCCTGCAGTAGAAAGTAGACACTTGTGTAGGGGTGGGCGATATGGAAAAAATATCATATCACGATTTTTTTTTAGAAATATCACGATTCACGATTTTATCACGATTCTTTGTCATGATGGTTTTACTATTTTGCAAGTTGTCTGGGCATTACAGCCAAACTAATTTCCCTCTTATAAAGACAAAGCCTTTCAAGGTAACAAAATTAAAATAAAAAAAGAATGGCAGATATTTAGGCCAAAGTGGGCGAAGATAAAAATCTTTGTCATTATTTATCTTTGTTCTTAAGAAATAAGAACAAAGATACACATTACAACTACACATAACATACAAATAAAACAAACAGTGCTTTATTTTCAGGTACGATGGGTGTATTTAGCAGAAACTGAATGAACAAATATAATAAAACACTATATAGACTGATTCCTAAAGCAACTGTATTCAAGTTCTTCAGTCAAGAATAGTGAGTGATTTTTCTCTTTGTTTTTTTGTTGTTTTATTAATGTTAAATGGAATAGTTCACCCAAAAATAAAAATTCTGTCATCTTTCTGTCAATTCTGTCATAGTGTTTTATTTTTATACCACCATTTACTCACTCAAAAGTTGTTTTAAACCTGAATGAGTTTCTTTCTTCTGCTGAACAGAAATGCTATTTTGAGGAACTTGGAAAACCGTGCTGGTCCACAGTGAATTTCATAGTATTTTTTTCCTACTATCAAATTCAATGTGGAACAGCAACTGTTTGGTTACCCACATTCTTCAAAATATCTTCTTTTTTGTTTAGCACAAGAAAGAAATTAATACAGGTTTGGGACAACGCGAGTGAGTAAATAATGACAGAAATTAAATTTTAGGGTGATCTATCCCTTTAAGTCGGCTGTCCCTTTAAGACCTGCACGTATCTAATATAGCTACAGGCACGTATCCGTTTTTCTCTCAACCGTTTACATTTATTTTAGACATAACCGAGTCTATACGTAAACCTTGTGCGTTTTGACAGTATTAGCGCAAAAGATAACTTAGTTCAGTAATGCAGGCGCTGTTTGACAGGCTTTAGTGCGCGCTTCGGGTGTATGCGGCACTCAGAAAAGGCGCACGTCAGACCAGCGCGCGAATGAAACATTTAAAAGCACATGCAAATAACGTACTTTTGTGATTGCGAATAAGTGCAGTGTCCTATGAGAGTAACTCTACCGCTGAGTTACACTGATGTGAATGTATGTCGTACAGTACATAGAGACGGAGGCGCCAGAACTGCAGCTGGTAGAATGTGTGCTGTAGCACGATACTATGATATTTCTTCAAAAGCAGATCGTGGAGACATTTTTATCGTCCACGATCAAAAATCGTCATATCGCACACCCCTACACTTGTGTTACAAAATCTTCAAATTATTATGTTTAATATATTATAGTAGGGCTGTATGATTAATTGAATGCGATTGTCAGTAAAGCCAGTTTTGCAATCAGAAGTAAATCTCCATCACATGCTTTCAGATGGAGCAGCATTTACTACACAGAGCTGCAGTTCACTGACAAGCTACGCAAAAAAAAAATCATTGCAGACGATATCATCGATATTATGAAATCGCGCTGCGATAATAAAGTTGTTCATGTAGCTTCTCAGTGAACTACGGCTCTATGTAGTGAATGCTGCTCCATCTGAAAGCATGTGAAATTCCACATTTAATAACATGTTTTTACTCCAAACTCACTTCATAACATCAGTCGATTGTTTGAAATTAATCCTTCTGTGAGATGATGTGGCTTCTTACACAGAATAAGGCACGCAACATATTTCATAGTATTCTAAGCAGTGATAAAGGCATTGCATTATTATATACTTTATTATAAGGAAAATTATAATAAGAAGAACTCAGATAAAACATATGTTGTTGTAGCCATGTGTTTATTAGTCGCGTTGAATCAATGAAAGCAGTTAAATCTTCTGTTTATTCAGCTGCAACAATAGTGATTACCTGGGTTTCTTCTGCGGGGCGTATTTGGAGTTTTCCGGATGGAGATTTACTACAGATCACAGAACCGTGCTTCACTGACAAGATGCGCGCATGAATATCGCAGCTTTTGCCTAATATCGATTGTGATTTGTAGCAATTTATCGTGCAGCCCTAATGGAGATTTACTTGTAAATATTAAGATGCATTTCTATAGCTCTGATTGATTTTAAAATGTAATTTTGTCAGCCCCTGAAATGGGTCATATTGACATTCCTGAGCGGCTGAAGTTACGCTATACGGCGCTCTTTTGGCGCTTTTCCACTGCGTGGTACGACTCAGCTCGGCACGGCTCAGTTTGGCTCGGTTTGCGTTTCCACTGCAGTTTAGTACCGCTTTAGAGTGGGCGGGATTCCATGCAGTGGAAAAGCGCCATTTCAGAGACATTTGCATTTTCTGCTTGGACGGAGAAAGAACACCTTCTAAAATAAATTTATGAAGCAAACTATTTGCTAAAATAACCATAACATTAACAGCAACGCTGAAATACAAGCGCCCGGTTCTGTCAGTCAGATGCGCGAGAAAGTTTCATGTGTTACTATAACAAACACTGTGTGTTTTCTTTCAGAATCATCATTGGCTGGTAGAAATAATAATAAAAAAAGGTTAGAAAAAAAGTTTTAGCTTAAAAATGAAGATTACGTAAATGTGCAAATAATTACATTTTAGATACATTAATTTTGCCAACGAAAATAAAGCCCTAGGAGAACTGTTGAGATCAACACTCAGCAGTGTTTCTTTACTGAATGAATCCATGTATTTAAACTAATCGAGTGAGTCAATGATTCAGTGAGCCATTTAAAAAGCCAGTCACTTACTTTGTTTCTGAATGAATCATCCGTTTGAACGAATCAATTGAATGAAAGACTGAATGACTTAAAACAGTGATTTGCCACCACCTAGTGCTTTTTGTTTTATATTTAGAGCATTGTTTCTTTTTTAAAATCATTTCATATTTCAGTATTTATCTGTATTGTTGTGTTGAATTAACATATCTTTCTAAAGCTACATTTTTGTAATGTCTATTCAGTGATTTTCTAATTTAACACAATGATAACTTTAAATTACCTGTAACACATAATGTGCCGATTAATTAAAGATAAAGTTATTAAGTAATGTCATTAATTTGAGGTTAATTTGAATGTTTAAATGTTGTTTTCTCAAAAACACAAACATGTAGGGTACATTCATGCTGCTCATATATTATTGTAGCACAGTTTGTGCTGAATACAGTGTAATCACTTAAGCCATTAATTTATACATATTAAATATAATATTTTTTTTTTAATACAAACAAAAAATTAAAAAAAAAAATACATATATATATATATATATGTATTTTTTTTTTTTTAAATACTAAAAAAAATTCAGGGCATGTCAAAACTTCTCCAGGGCCCCAAAACCCCTCAGACCCCAGAGGGTTAAAGCTTCGTAAGCCTAATGTACCACAAACAGTCATTAAATATGAATGAAGAATAAACACCAACCTCCTTGTTCCTCCTGTTTTATTCTCCAGGTTTCTGGTTCAGTCATGTTGTCCTCTCTCTCCTCTTTAACAAACACCATCTTCACAGCAGATCTCAGTTCAGATGATACTCCTCCAGATATTTCTGCTTGGTTCAAAACTTCTTGTTCTTCGTGTTTTATTCTCCAGATTTCTGGTTCCTCCTGTTTTATTTTCCTGGTTTCTGGTTCCTCGTGTTTTATTCTCCAGGTTTCTGGTTCCTCGTGTTTTATTCTCCAGATTTCTGGTTCCTCCTGTTTTATTCTCCAGGTTTCTGGTTCCTCCTGTTTTATTCTCCAGGTTTCTGGTTCCTCCTGTTTTATTCTCCAGGTTTCTGGTTCAGTCATGTTCTCCTCACTCTCGTCTTTAACAAACACCATCTTCACAGCAGCAGATCTCAGTTCAGATGATACTCCTCCAGATATTCCTGTTTGCTTTAAAACGACTGTGAGGATGAGAAGGTATTTACTGACCTGGTTCAAAAACTGTATCTTTACAGAAACAACATTTCTAACAGTTTGTATCAGGACAAAACAACAGAGAGCACGGTGAAACTGAACTTCTTCCTCTGAGGTTTGATGGTGTTTGTCAAACAAAGGTATCTGTTTTAGTGCCACCCGCTGGACTGGAGTGAAGCGGCGAGAGGAGAGAAATAATGCGGGGAATATTTACTTAGTGCGTGTATAAGGTGATCTGTTTTTTGTTTTTCTTTACAAAAAGCCAATCTGCACAAATAAACGAAAAGTAATTAAAATTAGTCTCACATGGTATTTGATCAGCATCAACAGTCTTCATGAGTGAGGATTAAAGGAATTAGTCAAATATTTCGTTGAAAATCACAGCGTTGCAGCATGTAAATATGGAAATTAAGATAAATAAAAACACGTGACAATGATAAGATATAACCTAATTAAAAGTAATAATAGATAAATAATAATTTAAAAACTAATGTAACTAACAGACTAGTGTCTGTCTAAATATCTGGGACTTAAGACAAAACCGACAGTGTTTAGAAGGATATTTTGATATAGGATATCTTTGTGTATTTGTCCTTTCAAATTTAAACACCCACATATCAATTGTTTTCTGGCCCAGCTCTGGTTCACACAACCACTTTCCCTCGGCCCACATACCGCAACGAATGACGGCCCTGGAGTGGCCCTAATCTGAATTAAAGACAGGGGCCACACATGGGTCATAACTGGGCCAAGTCTGAGCAGTTAAGTAAGGAATAATTGACTTCGGTCCACTGAATTATTAGAAAAATAATGCACACCCGAGGTGGTGATGCGGCCACGACGCGAAGCGCAGTGGCCGTTACACCTCGGGTGTATATTGTACTGCAATAATTCCGTGGACGAAGTCAGTATTCCGCTGCTCTGATTTGCCACACCTCAAGACATTGATCCAGATGATATATTTCAGCGCATTCATCCGGTTTTCTACTTAAATCACTATTGTGAGTAGGATTATTTCTTCCGCATCTCATCCAACGCCTCCCTTGCTAATTCCAAAACGTCATTTTAAACCGTAACGGAGGCTTGAGCCGTTGATAGCAGACTATTGCAGTTAATACTGTTAATAAATTTTCATTCATTCATTTCTTTATTTAACCAGATTAAAAACTCATTGAGATTAAAATCTCATTTGCAAGAGTGACCTGGCCAAGAAAGCAGCAACAAATAACATGGCATATACAAATTTACACCATAACACAAAATCAAAGATCACAACAACAATTTACCAAAGAATAAAACACACAGCTTGTTAAAAGTAGCTTAAATTCATGTAATGATGGAAGCACGGTCAGCTTTAGAATGCTTTGTAGATTATTCCAAGCCAAAGATGCATTATATCCAAAATCCTTTTTTCCTAGCTCTGTTCGAACTCCAGGGACTTTAAAATATAACTGATCATTAGAACGTAGATTGTAGCATACCTTTGATTTAGAAAAGCTCAGAGACAAATAAGATGGAGTTAGACCACAAATAGACTTGTAAATAAAACAATACCTATTAAAACTTCGAGTATACAACGATGATAACTCAGCCTTCTCATATAGCGTACAATGATGTGTTTGATAACTACAACCAGTGATAAAACGTAAGGCACTATGAAAAACAGAATCAAGTTTAGTAAACAAGTCAAACTATAAGTTATGAGAGAGAGAGAGATTACCTCTATGAGTCTGTGCGTCTCTCAAAAGTGTTCGGCAGCAATGTCTCTAGCTATAGTGAAACATTTCATTTTCTTCACGAAAAGCGCAGTTGTTTTTACCTCGCTTGTGAGAAGTCATGTAGTTTTTAAGTTGTTAAACTATGTTACTGATAAAATCGTCAGAGCAGTGCTAACAACCTTAGCGCGTATGTTAACGTGTGTGCAAACTGTCTGTGAGGAAGAGAGAGCGGGAGAGATAGAGTATGTGCTTTCCGTACATAATAAAACATAATATTGTGGCAAAAACATGGATATGATCTGTCGTTTTTATCCTTGTGCTTGCTATATTTATTTGTTTGGCCAGAGTCCTTTGGTTCTTTTGCTATTTTAGGCTGTAAGGACCTTTGAAATAACGCAAATCATTTGGCGAAGTGATATGGACATGTAATGCAGTGCCTGGAACTACGTTCACCGTGCGTTTCCATGAAAATAACTGCACACCTTAGAACGTTTGTCAGCCAATCAGATTCAAGCATTCAACGGCCCCTTAGTATAATAACTTATAACTGGCCCTGAAGTGGGCCAGAACAGGTTTTATTATTGGTACAGATTCTCAGCCATAAGCAAACCACATCAACACCAGCTTTTAACCAGAAACCCCAAAACTTAGCCATACCCTACAGCCTAATCTTGTCCAAATCATGTGTATAAGTCACGAGAAAATTAAATACTGAAAATAACTTTAACAGTCATACACAAATACACAATTGTTTATATTAGAACAAAAGTTTTAGCATTTGAACACTTTCTAATGTAGAACTTTAGAGCCAAAAAGTTCGTCACACACACCCAGGCCTTAACAGGACAACACATTCCTTAGCAGAATCGACGGAATCTTCCTTCCACGTTGTGATTATAAGATGCGGCCACCACCACCGCGCCGATTTCCTGCCTAAACTCCTTATCTCCAGGAGAAATTTGAGAAGAACATCTGGATGTCTTTAAGAATGGAACCTTCAGTGTTGTCCCCAGACCAGCTTCTCATAAATAAAGTTAGAGTAAACAGCAGTTCAAAGGAACTCTGCATCTGCAAAATGTTTAGCGACAGACACTCCCTGGATCCCATGATCGTTTAACACCTAAATCTATGATTTTATCAACAAGGAAAGACTTTTACAACAGACTCTGGAAGTTGATATTTTACTGATACATACCCAAGGTGACTTTATGACCCCGCAAACCTTTTTTTACGCATAAACTATCCATCGGATAAACACAGGCGACGGATTTTATAGCTCTGTCCGAGCTAAGAAAATCTCCAGGTCATCCTAAAAGTGACCGTCTCATGACCGTATAACCTCACTCTCCTCCTCCTACATTCCACAGGAACGACTCGTTTCTGTGCTGGATTAAACAAAAACTCAAACTGTTATAAACCGTTCCAAAAGGGCAAACGAGTAATTACTGCTGCTATTAAAGCGATATACTCGAAACAATATATATGTATTCAAGTTGTATTTTATACTCAAGTTGTATTGTGTATTCGGGTTGTCGTTCATAAGCGCTGTGTTATTGGAATCTGTGATATCATTTTGTAATCTTTTGAGGTCTAATTTTCCCGATCACTATTGTTAGTTTCACATACTTAGCGTGATTATTTAGAATTTAGAATTGTTTAATCTATGCCTTAGCCATGTAGTATATATAAATTGAGATATGTACTTTGGGGAATGCCAGAGATATGCTGTTTGGACTTTATTGGAAGCTCATTAAATAAGCAATAAGTTGTTGTGAATGAAAATTAACCTTTAGCGTCACAAGGAATGATTATAACACTTTATAGAAATCTGCTAGGATATTTCCTCCACGTGACATATATTTTATTAGCAGATAATACATGCACTTCTGCTTACGCTGCTTGAAAACAGCTTGGTCTCATTGAGCGCTCAAAAGCGCTCACCGCCGATAACATCTGGCAGAACATCGAACCAATACTTAGTCAATTTCTGAAGAACCACTTCAAAGCCTGAAGCTGACTAAAGAACTCAGAAAAGAACTTTGAAGCGCGCCATTCTCGCGTCAACCGGAAGGAAAACCAGCCTCTCACAGGAGGCCTTTGCCAGAGCAGAAGCGTCCGCCACAGGCCATCCACGGGTTCCACTCAAACTAGAAAGAATCTCCAACTTAAAGCAAGTACCGACAATTCTTTCTCAAAGTTTGCTGAACCTGGGTTGAATTAATCTTTAAAAGCAAAAAGATAGAAAGTTCTCTGCTTGCGTAGCTTCCTTAGGCGGAGTTCACGAAATAGCCACAAGGGCTAGACTTTAACTTTCATCTTGCCAGAACGTACTTATGTGTGTGTCTTCTGCCCTCGGTTGAGTGTGTGGCTACTCAGCCTATGCAGCGAGCTAAACAGTAAGAGAAGGTGGTTCCAGGAATAACAGGACACAGTTTTCTTCTTAGTGTCTTTACTGAAGACCTCTCTTTTTTGATTGTAAAAAGATTATGGCATGTCAAAGCTTCCCAAAGATAAGGGGACTGAGAAGAGGGAAGAATGTCAACACCTGACCTCCGGACATTTTCTCACACCGCGTGTAACTAACTTTTCCTGCAGCGTCAGCACATCACCACCGAGCCCCCGAGAAGAACACGGGTTATAATCAATGAAGAAGAACCCAAAAGAAACACTAAAGGAGATACTGACCCCAAGTGGGAAAATGAAGAAATGCACCAGCGAACTAATACAATACTATAGAACATAGAGGGACAGAATACTCCCCGCCTGACATCATTAGAATGTCATCCATAACTAGCATGCAACTACAGACAAAATACAATGAAACAAGTACCTGATTCTAAGTACTGTCTTTAGACACCAATAACACAACCTCACTTATAGGTCTTGTGTAGTATATGAGTTCCCCCTTTCGGAAAATCTTAACCTCTATTTTCCTGACAAGTCCATCCTCACCTGGAAAGACTTTGGTGATGAGTCCAAGTGGCCAGTTGTTCCTATGTTCAAGCGCCTCCTTTAGCAGAACAACATCTCCTGTTTGCAAATTTGGTTTTACTGTTTTCCATTTGCGGCGGTTCTGAAGTCCTGAGATGAATTCCCTTTGCCATCGGCTCCAGAAAACATTTGCAAGGTATTGCACGCGCCTCCATTGCGCTCTGAAAAGATCCCTGCTCTCAAACTGACCTGGTGGGACTGGTGGGGTTGCAAATTTTTGTGTGAGTAGCATGGCAGGGGTAAGAATGGCTGGATTTTCTGGATCTGTAGAAACTGCCGTGAGCGGACGAGCATTTACTATTGCAGTGACTTCAGCCATTAATGTCACTAATATCTCATGGGTAAGTTTTGCATTTCTATGTTCTAGGAGCATTGCATCGAGGATTTTGCGTGTGACCCCAATCATGCGCTCCCAGGAGCCACCCATATGTGATGCATGTGGGGGGTTAAAATGCCATTTGCAGCCAGAGTCTTTGAGAAAGCTGTGAAGTTTGCTGTTGTGACAGCCCTGTTTGTCTATTTGCAGTTCTTTACAGGCGCTCACAAAATTTGTCCCACAATCGGATCTAAGAAGTTTGACTGTACCCCTGATGGCGAAGAAACGACGCAGGGCATTGATGAACGACGACGTGTCCATCGATTCTATAATATCAATGTGGATGGCGCGTGTGCTCATACATGAGAATATGACTCCCCATCGCTTAGCGTCCGATTGTCCACCACGCGTTTTCCTGACTGTGACAGGCCAGGGGCCGAACACATCAAGGCCTACATATGTAAAAGGAGGGTCCGTGGACAACCTGTCTTCAGGTAGCTCAGCCATGATCTGTTCCTGTTGTCTGCCCCTTAGTTTGCGGCATGTGACGCAGTTGAATATCACTCTGCTTATTGCTCTTTTACCACCCACAATCCAAAAACCTGCAGTCCTGACTGCCCCTTCAGTAAAATGTCTGCCCTGGTGGCATACTTTCTTATGGAAGTGTTCTATAATGAGCTGGGCAAGGTGGTGCTTTCCAGGGATGAGTATGGGATTTGTTTCGTCCGATGTCAACTGTGCACGTTTTAGTCTCCCGCCCACTCTGAGGATTCCATTTGTGTCGACAATGGGGCTCAGTTTACTAAGTGGGCTTGAGTTTTTTAGGGGCACACTTTTCTCAACTTGTCTTATGTCCTCAGCGTAAACTTCTCTTTGAACAGTGTGGATGATGGTGTTCTTGGCTTGGTTGAGTTGTTTTTCAGCTAAATGTTCATTACAGCTGTGCCAGCCATGACAGGAGCCCTCTATGTTCGGCTTAAATGACAGGGCAATGTGTTGGAGTTTGGATATAGCTTTAAGTAGTACATTCCAACTCGAAAACCTTTCAAATCTGACACTACTGAGTCTATCCTCTGAGAGAGAGGTGGCACAAGTAGTGACCTCCGGTCGCAGTTCATTGTCAGTCTCTGGGTCTACAAGATCAAACAACTCTGCCTGGGCTTGACTTTCTCCTGCATTGGAAAGGAAAGCGGGTCCACTGATCCATGTGGAGTTGGAGAGCTGCTCAGCGGGTAGTGCTCGTGTGGCATGATCAGCAGGATTTAAATGAGTGGGCACGTAATGCCATTGGTGAGCTTGTGTGAAGCGCCTAATACGTTCCACTCGGTTATGCACATAAACATGAAAGCGTCTCTTTTTGTTAAAGATGTAACCGAGCACTACCTTGGAGTCTGAGTAGAAGTCCACCTGTTCGACAGCGATGTCCAGCTCCTCCAGGACTAACTCGGCCACCTCCACAGCCAGGACTGCTGCGCAAAGTTCAAGCCTAGGTACGGTGATGTCTGGTTTAGGGGAAAGCCGTGCTTTGCCGACAAGGAAACCCACTTCACTGTGTCCATCTCTATCTGTGAGTTTGAGGTAAGCAACAGCGCCCACTGCCTTAGTGGAGGCATCACAAAAAACATGGATCTCCTTAGTTAGAGCTGCAGATAGTGGTGTTGAGGTGTACATTCTGGGGATTTCAAGTTGTTGTAGATATTTGAGGGAGTCTTTCCATTGTTGCCACTGTTGTAATTTGTCTTTAGGCAGTTCGGTGTCCCATTCACAAATGTCAGTGGAAATGCCTCTCAGTATGGCCCTGCCTTCTACAATGACTGGGACAGCAAAGCCAAGCGGGTCGTACACACTATTAATGACTGACAGCACTCCTCGTTTAGTGAAGGGCTTTTCATTGACTGTTACCTGAAACTTGAACAGGTCTGTGGACAGATCCCAGCCCAAGCCTAAGCTGCGCTGCATAGGTGGGGTAGTCTGTCCGAGGTCAAGGCCCTGCATGTCCGTAGCAAGGTCCTCACTTGGGAAAGCACTTGTGATGATAGGACAGTTGGACGAGATTTTGTGCAGGCGTATATTACACTGAGCCAGCATCTTCTGAGCTCTACAGAGAATGTCAATGGCCTCATCTGCGGAAGAGAATGATTTCAGTCCATCATCTACATAAAAGTGACGCTCAATGAACTCTCTTGCATCACTGCCGTATTCCCACTCTCCCTCCATAGCTGACCGTTTCAGTCCATAGATAGCCACTGAAGGGGAGGAGCAGTTCCCAAATACATGTACTCTCATCCTGAATTCCTGCACTTCTCCATCCAGATCATGGTTTTTGAACCACAAGAAGCGAAGGTAGTTGCGGTGGTCCTCCCTGACCAGAAAGTTGTGGAACATTTGCTCCACGTCTGCCATGACTGCGTATGGGTCAGACCTGAAACGCATCAAAACTCCCACAAGAGTGTTATTGAGATCCGGCCCTTTTAGTAGCACGTCATTGAGAGAAACATTACTACATTGAGCACTCGAATCGAAGACTACCCTAATTTTCTCTGGCTTTTGATGGTGGTAAACTCCAAAACTTGGGAGATACCAGCATTCTTGGTCTGGAGTAAGAGCAGGAGCTGGTTCGGCGTGGCCCTTACTGAAGATTTTATCCAAAAACTCAACATAATGCTCCCTCATTTTAGGTTTCCTTTTCAACGTTTTGCGGAGCGACATTAAGCGACTGAGGGCCTGGTCCCTGTTGTTGGGCAAACGCTGCCTGGGGGTGCGGAATGGGAGAGGAGCTACCCAATTGTTCGCATCATCCTTTGCAAAGTCTTTGTGCATAATGTCCAAGAACAAAGCATCTTCCGCTGAAAGTGCCACTTTGTCATCGTCTGCTGTTTGCTGGAAAATGTATTTGCCCAATTCAGCTTGTGTCTTAAGTGTATGACAGCTTTCTGTGTATTTGTCTTTGATATGGATTTTGTTCTCACAGGGCCTGAGGAAGATAGGGCGGCCGTTGTCAAGAATGTTTGTCTTATAAGTGTTCACTGTGGGTTTGTGGGCACCTGAGAGGCAGACATCGCCTATAACTACCCATCCCAGATCAAGGCGTTGAGCGTAAGGTGCACTGTTTGGGCCATTCACCTGACTGCGGACCTTGTGAGCTTCGATGATGTCCCTGCCCAAGAGGAGAAGGATTTTTGCTGATGGGTCCAGAGGAGGAATCTGCGAAGTGATTGTCTGTAGATGAGGGTGAGCCGATGCAGCCTCAGAGGTGGGAATCTCGTCCCTGTTATCTGGAATCTGATCACATTCTGTTAGTATGGGCAGCAGCATGGACACTTTTCCATTTACATCCTCAATCACAAAGTCACTAGCTCTGCGCCCTCCGATCTCTGATAAACCAGCGCATGTTTTCATGGTGTATGGGAGTATGGTACCTTTTACATTAAACATGTCAAAGAAGGCAGACCTGGCTAAGGATGAATTGCTTTGGTCATCTAACATGGCGTACATCCTCCTTTTCTTTTCGGGGAATGTGCGGGGATACACGTTGACTAAGCAAATCTTAGAGCAGGATTTACCTTTGAGGCCTTGGCCACACACTTCTGTGCAACTGGTTGTAGTTACAGTGCTTGGGGAATCGGACTCCCCGCCGTGGCTCTGAGGCAGAGGGTCAGAGTCTTTAGGTGTCCACGGAGGTGGACCAGCATGCATGGCGGACACGTGCACATCACTATTACATTCTGAGCATTGGATAATGGCTTTACAGTCTCTAGCTCTGTGACTTGTGGAAGAACAACACTTATAACAAATAGCGTGTTCTTTGAGGATACCTCTTCTTTCGTCCAGTGTTTTTGACCTAAATCCCCTGCATTTAGCGAGTGAATGCGGCTTGTGGTGAATAGGACATTGCTTGTCCGGATTGAGAACGGATGTTTGAGCTGTGCTGTTTGTTTGACTGATATCTGTTTTGTTCACTGCAACAGGAACTCTGTATCTGGTTGGTTTTACTAGAGTTTTGTCAACTCTTGGAGCTACTATGTTTGAACTTTGTAACATAAAGCTAGGGTCTGTTTTCATTTCAGCATAGTCGTTTACAAACTGAACAAAATATGAGAAAGGTGGGTAAACTGCACCATTGTCTCATTTGTATTTTGTCCCTTGTTTCACCCATGACTCCTGGAGTCCGTAAGGGAGCTTTTCAACTATCGGGTTTATCCCCCTTGGGGTGTCGAGAAAGCTAAGGCCTGGCAGATAATTTTCACTTTGTGCATACTCTAACTCTAGCAGAAGATCTGCAAGCTCCTGCAGCAGGTGGGCGTCCTTATTGGATATCCTTGGAAGTCTGTAAGCGTTGGAAGAGTGATGCCTCGACTACCTCTGGAGAGCCGTAACTCTTGTCTAGACGCTGCCACAAACGTTGGAGGCCTGCTTGTGGGTTGTTCACATGGACCGCCCTGATCCTCAGAGCATGTTGACGTGACTCCCCGCTGAGCCACTTGGTTAGAAGGTCAAGCTCTTCGCTGGGCTTGAGGTTGAGGCCTTCTATGGCGTTGCAGAAGATGGACTTCCAGGACAAGTAGGACTCAGGACGATTGTCGAAAACCTTGAATCCCGTTGTCAGCAGATCACGGCGTGCTAGGTAGGCTGCTAGATGCGACAGTTCCGTCTGAGGAGTCGCTGAAGGTCTAGGCTGGGGTGAAATGTCCATTTTTATGTATGTAGGAGGGGACTTCAGCTGCTCCCTGTCTACAAAATCAGTGAGATGTTCACCTGGAGAGGAAGCGACTGGTTTTTTGCTCTGTTGTAGATAGTGAGAGTCGTTATGACTGACCAGTTGTCCTGTGTCAGGCTTTTCTTCTTTCACTTCCGAACTGAAGTTGGTGAAGTCAGCATTCACATAGTCTCGAGCACGTCTGATGGAAGGAGGCGTCCTAGGGGAGATGCCTTGCTCAGTGAGGTCGATGGCGTGGTGCTCCTCGTCAGCTGCCGCTTCCAGGACATGAGCTGCAGCAAGCGCTGCTTCAGCCTCACCCTCCTTTTTCAGAGCGTTTAACGTTGCCTCGATGCGCGCCTTCTCAACCTCCATGTCGATCTGGCGTTTGGCATACTGTGCTCTGGTGCAGGCGGCTTCTGCGTCTGCTCGGGCTCGTGCTGCAGCTTGGCTGGTGGACGAACAGCGTGAAGAACGTGAGTAGCACTCCGACCGGGCCACCATCTGGGACATAGGCGGTGTAGCTTCAGGCTGAGACATCTTGGGTGCTTGATAAGTAGATAATCTTTTTACTCTGCTGCCCTCGGTTGAGTGTGTGGCTACTCAGCCTATGCAGCGAGCTAAACAGTAAGAGAAGGTGGTTCCAGGAATAACAGGACACAGTTTTCTTCTTAGTGTCTTTACTGAAGACCTCTCTTTTTTGATTGTAAAACTGTGAACATACAAGCAAATATCATTAAAAATACATTATTTAACAAACCAAGACTCATAGCTGTGAATTTAAATACTGGAAGTGACCAGAGTTCAAGATATAAGAATCACAACATTACATCTTTAAATGATACAGTTTGCCACCATGTGGTTGCAGAATATACTGCAGTTTCAGAGCACCGATTCACAGGCAATTCAAAATACTATTCAACATATCAGTAGGAATATAACAGGTCGACTCTTTTCCTCTAGATTTAGTAGAACATGAACTCAGCAAGCCTTAATCAAAGCTACACAGTAAACGAAAGCTACTAGTTTTACTTTTGACAACCTGTATGTACAACCTGACGACCTAAGTTGAGTAAAAGTAGTGTTCACATTGACTTATAAGATATTGTACAACCACATACTAAACAGAAGCTAGCAACATTAGCTTGACTTAGATAACAAACAACCTTTTGCTTGAAAGAGTTAAAATGACCTCTTAAGTACCAGAAAAATAACTAAACATTTAGAAAAACAAAATTAGCAGCTAATAACTTACAGATTATGGCATGTCAAAGCTTCCCAAAGATAAGGGGACTGAGAAGAGGGAAGAATGTCAACACCTGACCTCCGGACATTTTCTCACACCGCGTGTAACTAACTTTTTCCTGCAGCGTCAGCACATCACCACCGAGCCCCCGAGAAGAACACGGGTTATAATCAATGAAGAAGAACCCAAAAGAAACACTAAAGGAGATACTGACCCCAAGTGGGAAAATGAAGAAATGCACCAGCGAACTAATACGATACTATAGAACATAGAGGGACAGAATAAATATAATTCTTATTTTCAGTGATTATTAAAAATGAAATGAAAAGTTTGAAAAATGATTGCACAACCAGTTAGGTGGTGATATGCACTAGTTAGGTAGGTATGTAAATCATAGATAAATGCAGCCACAGATGGTTGTAGCTGAAGTTTTGGCTGTGTCGTTGAGGGGCTCTGAACTTTCCTCTTGGTGGTCTGTTTGGTCACGAGATACGCCACAAAGGTTATATTTACTCTTGGTCAGAGGGAGAATGGAAAGCTGACCCATCATGCTACATCTATTTGCGGCGACAGCAGGGCGAACTGCGGCTTGGTGCAGAGAAAGTGGATTGTGCTTCTGCTGCTGATTTCAGGTAACATTCATTACAAACCAGGCCCAGAGTTGGCACAGCTTCAAACACCGAAGGAACTTAAATCGAGTAATGGTCTATGATATTTTTCATCTTAATATGAGAAGTCTGATAAACAAAATGGATTCAGTTCGAATTTGGGCAGATTCAACTGGTGCTGATATCATGATTTTCACGGAGACTTTGATGAAAACAATCAATTACAGACCAAAGTTACACATTAATGGATATAATGTTTTTAGAACTGATAGAGGTAAAAAAGGAGAGAGGGGCTGCAGTTTATACTAAGTTAAACATGGATTGTATATGTAGTCGCTCAGTTAGTATTTCAAAGTGCTTTGAACTTTTAGCTATTAAAATATTTTTATTTAATGGATCTGAAATGATGGTGGTTACCGCCCACCCTCAGCTTCAAGTGAGGCAATTTCATTGCTTACGGACATGCTTCACAGTTGGACTAATTTTGATCTAGTTTTAAAGAGGGACTTAAACTTGGTCTAGCTGTCTCAGTCATCAGATGCATTTAAGGACATCTGTGTTTGGATCAGCTGATAAATTCACCAACTTGTCTAAATGGAAAGAATATGAACAAATCATCTTTGATTGATGTTATTTTAATGAATGTAGCCCATGTTTTTTTCTGCAACCAGAATTTTTTTGTAATGATATAGTGAACATTGTGCAGTATCTTGTGTGAGCAATTTTAAGATGCTTAAGAGATCACCCAGATTTATATATAAATGACAATTTAAACATTTTAATGTGCAAGCTTTTTTGCACAATGTGTATAATAGTGATTTCTGGGTAATTTCAAATATACCTGATTGTAGTTTGGGATTATTTTAGATCTACTTTTTTGGAAATTTGTGATAAACATGCTCCTTTCCGTAGATTTCGGGTAAGTGGAAAAAATAACCCCTGGTTCAACAAATCTGTCTCAAACCTTGTTAGGCAAAGACATATGGCTTGGTCCACAGCAAAGAAAACTAATAGTGAGGATGATTGGTCTCATTATAGATCACTATGGAATAAATGTACAGAATTGTTAGAAAGATATAAAAATCAGTATTATCTTCATCTGATTAATGATAATATTTAATTATATATATATATATATATATATATATATATATATATATTAATGATCCTTATAAATTTTGGAAATTAAAATCTTTTCAAATAAAATTCAAATAAGTTTACTGGTCTTCCAAATATCTTTAAAACTGAACCAAAGACTAATTACTGACAAGGTTAATATGGTTAATATGTTTAATAGACATTTTATCTCTGCCAGTTCAATAACAGACACTAGTAATTCATTGGATATTGATGAACAGGGCATTGATCAGTTGGTTAAAACAGATTTATTTTCCTTTACCCCTATATTGTCCACTCAAGTTCATAAATTATTGTCAGATTTGGACTGTAAGAAATCAGCTGGTTCTGATAAAATTGATCCATTTTTTTTTTAAGTTTCTGCAGATATTATTGCCGAACCTGTTGCATCGATTTTTAATCTGAGTTTATCAACTAATGTTATTCCGTGTAAATCAGCTAGGGTTATGCCTCTACTAAAGGGAAGAGATCCCTCCGATTTTAATAATTATCGCCCTATTTCTAGACTACCGGTTCTAGCAAAAGTATTTGAATCTTTGATAAATTATCAAATGAAAGAATACTTAGATATAAAATTTTAAACATATTTCAGTCTGGGTTTAGAGCCGGCCATAGTACAATAATGGCTGCTACACTAGTTACCAATGATTTAATCTCCGCTTTGGATAAGAGACAGCATTGTGAGGCTTTATTCGCCAAATCTGACAAAAGCATTTGATTTAGTGGATCATGCCTTACTGCTTAAAAGTGTAGGCCTTGGTAATATGGCCTTTGAGTTTGTTTAAAAACTATCGGAACTCTATTTCTTACACCTCATCAATGTTAACAGTCAAGAAGGGTGTCCCACAAGGCTGTTTATTGGCACCACTTCTTGTTTCAATTTTTATTAATGATTCAGGTAAGGGAATAACATCTGCAAAGTTATATTTTTATGCTGAGGAATGACGATACAATTATTTATTCAGCTGCATCTTCATTGTCTTAAGCTATTAAAATCCTTCAGGACCCTTTTTATACTTTACAGCTTACTTTACTAGAACTGAAATTAGTTTTAAATGCAAATAAAACTAAATACATTATGTTTACGCATAGCCGTTCTATGACCACTTCTATTTTTACAATTGATGGTCTACACATCGAAAGAGTAACTGCTTATAAATAACTATAGGCTTGACGAGAAGTTGGAATTTGATGTACATATTGATTGCCTGGTGAAAAGACTTATACCAAGATTGGGTTTTTTGTCTCAGCAAAAAAATGCTTTTCCTTTGGAGCTAGAAAGCAAATTATACAGACTATGTTTTTACCCATTTTAGATTATGGTGATATTATTTACATGCATGCTTCCTTATACTTACTAAAAAGGCTGGATGGTGTTTATCATGCTGCACTGCAGTTTATAACTAATGCTTGCTCACATACTCACCATTGTTTGCTGTACAACAATGTAGGTTGGTCCTCTTTATATCAAAGAAGGTGATCACATATGTTGTTGTTTACTGTAAAGGCATTGCTTGGTATGCTTCTAAAGTATATTACTAGTCTTTTATGCTTATGTAGAAAGAACTAGCTACTCCACCAGATCATCAATGGGGATCCAATTACAAGCATTCAGAACACAGAAAATCAGCTTTCTCTCATTATGCTCCTTGGCTGTGGAACGATTTTCAAATTATTATTACACTAGAAGCAATTCCTTCTCTGAATATTTTTTTTTAAATTATTGCAGCGTGTAATGAATGAACCTTGTTGCTGTTTTAATTAAGTTGTTTATTCATGATTACTGTTTTGCTTTAGTCGTGTGTAATTTTGTTTTGTGTGTTGTATATGTTACTTTTTAAAATTTATGTGAAACTTTATCAACTTTATTTAAATTTATGTACGGTTATCTTGGACAGGACTCCCTGGAAGCAGAGATTTCTTTTAATCTCAGTGGGAACTTTCTGGAAAAATAAAGGATAAATAAATAACTAGTAGTTAGCGTATATGTGAAAGTTTATCCAGTTTCTTCAGGAATTTAAATTTAGGTAGTTTTTACAACCAGATGCTGTGCAGTGTTGTGGCATCTTGAAACTCATTGATTTTTATTGTGAGTGACGACATAAACCATTCCAAGTTGGCGGACACGTCGACATGTCTGGAGCGGTCGAATGTGGCATATACCCTGGGCCGCATTAATGCACAAGCTTATCTGGACTTAAGCCCAGGGCACCAGGCTAAGGGGGCCCCCAGTGATGCCGGACAATATTGTAACCACAATTTGGAGACGCGGCTCTGTGTGTGCACAGAACACACTGAATGGAGCTCTTTTTTGTGTCTTCTTGCCCTTGAATACTTTAAACTCTTTTAAATGTTTAAATCGGCAAGGCTTAAAACTCGTCTTTCATGCTAACCCCGGGCCATCGGCCAGTCTTTATTGTCGAGCCAGTGGCCTTAATTATAATTAAAAATGCTAAAATACAGCTTTGATGATAAACATTTATAAACGTACTGTAGCACGTTAGGTTTCACTCGTTAATATTAGCCTAGTTATTGCATTAGCTGTCAAGTCAAGTCGAGCTTTATTGTCATTCTGCTACATGTGTAGACATATAGTGGAACGAAATGTCGTGTCTCGCAGGACCACGGTGCTATATTCCAGTTAAACATAAATAAACATACAACAATGCAAGTATAAGGAAAACAACAGAGCTATACAACAGTTATCCATCTGACTATATATATATATATACTATAAATGCTATAACTACTATACATAGTTGACTACATTTACATTTACATTTAGTTATTTAGCAGACGCTTTTATCCAAAGCGACTTACAAAAGAGGACAATAGAAGCAATCAAAATCAACAA
>JAFVLL020035784.1:0-25502 GCA_021397915.2 Tor tambroides | reverse complement strand
TTAAAAAAAAAAAAAAAAAAAAAAAAAAAGTAAGATAGACCTGATCTGAGCACATACAAGAGTATTTCACAAAGCGTTTTAGCACTAAAACTAGCTCCTAAATCTGTGAAATGTTAGGAGTAGTGAAGAGGACTCCTAAGTCACTAAGACACCAACTCACAACTATCCTACAATGGTTGTTGCCAGGAATCTGCCTTGGAATACAAACATTTTAGAAACATTTGACGATAATGAGCTTGAGTTGGAGGTTATCCAAACTCCAAATTTTCCTTTGATTATATCCTTTTCATTAACCAATTGGGCAAGAAGTAACCGCTGTTCTTGCATTTTCTTTTACGTCTGCATGTTTTACTCTTAGCCATGATTATTCTACTCTGTTATTCTAAAGGAGGTTTATATGCGTATCCGCTACGAGAAGCATATATGTAAGAGGCTGACAATTAGCTGAACATATACTTGTTTAATTAGTGACACTTAGCCTGCATTTTAAAATCTTCATTTGACTGTGGCAATTAACATTATTTTTAAACCTTTATTTGGATATGGCAACATACAATATTTCTATGAATAAATCTCTGACAGAGACCCCTCCTCTATCAGCCAATCACTGTGTGCATAGTTAGTAAGCATGCTGACATCATCCATAGCAACAAGGTCAACCTCGCCCTTACTCTTAGCTTAAGACTTCTCTCTATTCCTTAGTAAAGGAATGTCTCAGCTTTGTGGATAGGTTTTAAGAGAAAACTCTTAGCTAAAAACTTTTACTGCTATTTAAGAGAACTCTTAGTGGTAAGATAAAATGTTTTGTGAATACGGGCCCAGGTTCTTTCATGTAGTTCACATTTTATTCTTTTAAAAAGGCCTGAATTTGGTCCTGTGAGAGGACTTCAGTGTGAAAACACTTTGAAGAGAATGTTGGAACTTACACTGATCCAATGAATGCAACGTCAAACCAAAAAGCTAGCCCATGTACAAGCCCTGAATGCATCATGTGGAATTTGAAGGGGATTTCTATCCTGGAAAAAGCAAGAAAAGGATATATAAAAATGTGACAGTCTGACAGATTTCTTTTTGTACTGTCCCATTTACCAAAAGGCTGTTTAAATACAATAAAATGAAGCATTTGGTGGAAACGTACTTGTAAAGATCCTCTTCTTTAGCTTCTAAAAAGTTCACTGTATATTTCACTGATTTGGCCATCAGGATCCTGATATCAAAAGTGTCCTGAAAGAAATCACAGAATAAACGAGAAAAGGTAAGATATCTACACTCAGTCCTACATGCAGAAGAGGATGCAGCAATTTGAATAAAACAAAATGACATGCTGTGAGGCCTCTTGTCAAGGGCTGAGCCACAGTAAATCAGACTCAGTCCTAGCTCAGAGGGCTCTCCCGCCTCGACCTGAACTCTGAAGGGTGCTACAACAGCGCCCTCTGGAGCCAGACCACAGCCGGTCACTGTCCCAGCAGTGTAACACCATTACAGACACAGCAAATGCCTGAACAGCTGACTACTGCTGGACATAAACCACACACAGAGACTGTAAACTACAATTATGATGTCTGGAAATCCGTGGACTGAAAATCAAGCACACAACTGACAACTTAATTGGCTTCTCGAGTGCGCGAAAGTAGAAAAATTGGCTCTGACCGAAAAACACTGTGGATTCTAGATGAAAAATCAAGCAACACATCACACATGTAGAGTTCTTGTACACATAAAGATGTGCTTCATCTTTACATGTAACTTCCTTGATAGATCTAAATTCACTGCATACCCTCTGACCACACACAAACAGTGAGCTCAGAAACTCGAAGTAAAGCCTTTCATCACGGGCACAAAGGCGAGCATACATACTTCACTCGAGTCTCCTATATGAAACTGCCACTGAATCCATTTTCCTAATCCATGAAGCATGCTGCCTTTCTCCATTTCCCAGAAACATCCTCACCATTCTCATTTGGGCTCAAGTTCGTAACCCAATCCTGTCCGTATTTACCCCCAAGCCCTCACCGCTCATCTACAACCAGTGAGGAGACAAATCTCCAGTTACCTTCATACTTCACACACTATTTTTCAGTGTACTCCTTCCTCTGAAGACACAAACACAAGCCCATGTGTTTACGGCTTTCTGACTTCAGAACTTTCCAAGCTGTGGCTAACTCTAAAAAGCGAGCGTGTACTTATGAATCAACTTGCACACACACCCAATCTGCCAGTCATTCCCTCCCATTTCTCACCACAATCGGCTGTCTGAAGTATTCGTCTACTGCAGCTCCTCTCAGCGCAGACAGATCCACCCCATGGAAAGACGGCTGGTACCTGAAAGATTCAGTTTCGTAAGCATAAGCACGAAAGAAATGATTCAGAGTTATATCTTCTGCTACTGCCTTAATGACTGTTTATTTACACTTTGAGAATATTATCTGCAACCTGTTAAATAACTGCCTGCTTATTTACTCACACCCATTCTACACACGATTCCCTTATCCTCTTTTTAATAAACTCACCAGAAATTGGCCTTTGTAAACTGCTCCATGTAAAGCTGCTCATCTGTGAAAGGGGCGAGGTGCACGTCTCCGATTGTAGGAAACATTTTGCCTGAGAGCAGAGAGGTGTGATATGTACAGATATTGATACACAATGTATACAGTATCTCACAAAAGTGAGCACACCCCTCACATTTCAGCAACCATCTTAGTATATCTTCTCAAGGGACAATACTATAGAAATGAAACTTGGTTATATTTTAGAGTAGTCAATGTGCAACTTGTATAGCAGTGAAGATTTACTGTCCTCTGAAAATAACTCAACATATGGCCATTATTGTCAAAAAAGCTGGCAACAAAATTGAGTACACCCTAAGTAATAACAGCTATACTCCATTTAACCATGCAAAGCCACATGTCCTATTCATCATGTTCGTGTTTTTGTCTGCTTGACAGGACCATACAAATTTGTGTATCTTGTTTTAGAGCAGTTAAAATTTAGTGCTTTGAGTACAATTTTCTCATACTGACCACTGGATGTTCAACATGGCACCTCATGGCACAGAACTCTCTGAGGATTTGAGAATTAGAACTGTTGGTCTCCACAAAGATGGCCTAGGCTATAAGAAGTTCAGTAACAGCCTGAAACTGAGTTACAGTACAGTGGCCAGGGTCATACAGAGGTTTTCCAAGACTGGTTCCACTCGGAACAGGCCTCGCAAGGGTCGATCAAAGTTAGGTCCTCGTGCTGTGCATCAGGTGCAGAAGATGACTTCAAACAACAGACGCATGAGTGCTGCCAGCATTGCTTCAGAGGTTGCAGAAGTGGAAGGTCAGCTTGTCAGTGCTCAGACCGTACGCTGCACACTGCAACAAGTCAGTTTGCATGGCTGTCATCACAGAGTGAAGCCCCTTCTGACACTGGCTCACAAAAAAGCCTGCAAACAGTTTGCTGAAGACAGCCTGTCCAAGAGCATAAATTACTAGAACCATGTCCTGTGGTCTGATGAGACTCAAATAAACTTGTTTGGCCAGAGGGTGTCCACCATGTGTGGCAACACCCTGGTGAGGAGTACCAAGAAAATTGTGTCTTGCCTTCAGTGCAAGCAGGGTGGTGGTAGCATCATGGTCTGGGGCTGCATGAGTGCTGCTGGTACTGGGGAGCTGCGGTTCATTGAGGGAAACATGGATTCCAACATGTACTGTGCCATTCTGAAGCAGAACATGATGCCCTCCCTTCAGAAACTGGGCCAAACGGCAGGTTTCCAACATAATAATGACCCCAAACACACCGCCAAGATGTGATGAAGCTGAAGGAGATGATGAAGGTGATGGAGTGGTCAAGTCTGTCTCCAGACCTGAACCCTACTGATCACCTGTGGGGCATCCTCAAGTGGAAGGTGGAGAAGCACCATGTGTCTAACATCCAGCAGCTCCATGATGTCATTATGGAGGAGTGGAAGAGGATGCCAGCAACAACCTGTGCAGCTCTGGTGAACTCCATGCCCACGAGGATTAAGGCAGTGCTAGATAACAATGGTTCCCCTACAAAATATTGACACTCTGGACACAGGTTTTGACATGTTCATTTAGGGTGCACTCATTTTTGTTGCCAGTTATTTAGACAATAATGGCTATATGCTGAATTATTTTCAGAGAACAGCAAATCTTTACTGCTATTCAAGTTGCACATTGACTACTCTAAAATATATCCAAGTTTCATTTGTGCAGTATTGTCCCTTGAGAAGAAATACTAAAATTATTGATGAAATGTGAGGGGTGTACTCACTTTTGTGAGATACTGTACATCAGTCTTTTGTTGTTTGGTTGCTTTAACTGAAAAAAACTTTACCGTTGGGCTTGAGGAACTTCTTGGCATGCAGGTAGCTCTCCAGCATCCTTTCGTTGAACAGCATGTAGCCCATGGGTTCAGAGATGATTATATCCACCTGCTCAGGTAGGGACACTTCCTCTACTTTCCCAGGAATCACCACAACACGCTCTGACAGCCTGTTACTGTTCACAAGAACCTGTAGACACACAATTATTAGCATTACTACCACTACTGCTACTTAGCATTACTTTCAAATAGCCAATACCAAAAGCCAACTTATTACATCTTCTTATCTTATGCAATTCTGCATTTGGTACAATACCAGCTTCTTTGTATCAATACTAAATGTAATTTTTTTGGCAAGCATTCAGGTCCTTTTAAAGGAGACTTCAACAGTTATAAATAAAAAAAGTTTAACAGTTATATCATTATACATTTTTGGTACAGATATCTAATTACCTGCATATTTATAAATGATTAAATGTGATTTTACAAGTGAAATATACACTACATACAGTGGTGGCCAAAATGATTAGAACACTAGTATTTTCACCAGCTAAAAATGGTTTTAAGTCAGTTATTTCTATCTTTTGCTGTAGTATGTCAGTAGGAAATATCAGTTTACATTTCCAAACATTCATTTTGCCATTAATTGTAATAATCCAGTGATTGTGATGTTTGCACAAGGAGTCTGACAACAGCCAGTGCTCCACACAGAGATCTGATCTGATCATCATCCAGTCTGTCAGGAATGACATGAAGAAACAGAACAAACTGAGACAGACTAAATCCAGAAGAACCGTGGCAATGTCTCCAGAACACTTCAAGAGACCGACCTGCAAAGCTACCTGAAAAACTATGTGCAAGTGCACCTAGGTCAAAAGCTGCTTTAAATGCTACGGATGGTCACACCAATTGTTGATTTAGTTAATAGAACTTAATTGAAAAACAAAATCTATTTATGACTTTATTTTTGACAGCATCCTCATTTTAGATAAGTGCCTAAAACCTTTAACAGTACTGTAGCTTTGCAGGTAGGTTTCTTGAAGAATCTTGGAGACGTTGCTACAGTTCTTCTGGATTTAGTCTGTCTAGTTTCTTCATGTCATTCCAGACGAACTGGATGATGATGAGATCAGATCTCTGTGTGGAGCAAACAAAAATCTCACTGGATTATTACAATTAATGGCAAAATGAATGCTTGGAAATGTAAACTGATATTTCCTACGGACACACTACAGCAAAATATAGAAATACTGACTAAAAACCATTTTTAGCTGGTGAAAATACTAGTGTTCTAATCATTTTGGCCACCACTGTACTTGTGAAACAGACACTACCATTCAAAGGTTTGAGGTCAGTAAGATTTTTGGAGAAGAAATTCATAGCAAGGATGCAGTGAATTAATTAAAAGTGACAGTAAAAAAGACATGTAAAAAATGTTACAACATATTTCTATTCAAAGAATCCTAAAAAAAAAGTATCACATTTTCCACAAAATCTTAGCACAACAGTTTTCAACACGAGTATTTAGAAATGCTTCAAATCAGCATATTAGAATGATTTCTGAAGGATCATGTGACACTGAAGACTGGAATAATGATGCTGAAAATTCAGCTTTGCATCACAGGAATAAATCACATTTTAATATACATTCAAATAGAAAAAGGTTGTTTTAAACTGTAATAATAACAAACAATATTACTGTTTGTTTGAACAAATAAATGCAGCCTTGGTGAGCATAACAGACTTCTTGTAAAATAAATAAAAATAAAATAAATTTTTCACTAACCCCAAACCTTTCAACAGTAGTGCAATTTAGTGATTGAGGAATCGGTCATACCTCTGCATGTTGAGCCATGGTACTGGCCTCCACAGCATAAACTTTACGAGCACCAGCTTGAACTGCGAAAAATGAAAGAATCCCAGAGCCACAGCCTACATCCAGCACCACCTGAAATGAAAAGGACAGAAGAATGAGAACAAGAATCACATGATATGACACAACCAAGTCCAAACTACAGGTTTAATTTAATAGAAATGACAGTTTTCACTTAGTTATAATAAGTCAACTGTTCCAGTTTTAGATATTTTGGTCTGGACAACATCAAAGCTAAAAGTCAAGGTCATAATAGCCAAAATGCCTGACTAATGAGTTTTTTTTTTTTTTTTTTTTTAAATGGAGAACAAGAAATGCTACAATAAGCAATTCTGAAACTACTCAACTCCATGCCATCTAAAAACACACAACCTACAATCTATACAGTAACAGACGCATCAACAAGAGAAATACTAGTACTTTATCCTTGAAGTCTGTATGATTCTGGAGGATGGCCCGCTGATATGTTCCAGTTCGCACATAATCCTGCATCATGTTTTGTTGCTGAGAGAGGTAGCCATAAAACTGAAGAAAAAAAGAAAAAGAGGGCATTCATATCATGCCACTTCTGTTGATTGCTACAAGTCAAATTTCTCCATTAGAAATAAAGGGTAGTCTGGATACCTTTAAAACTCATTTCAAATATCTCTTAAGGTTGTAAGACAAGAATAACTGGTTTTTCAAATGACACTGTGTTTTGTTTAAGCATGTTATTTAGAAGCCAAACATACCTGGAAATACTGTACAGCTGAGGACTCCTCCGTCCGATCACTGAAGACTGAGCGTTCACCCCCATGTCCACGGCAATTCTTCAGGAGGTTATAGAACGACAAGAAATCTGGTAAACAACACCAGTGAACACATTAAGAGATTACAAGCGTCACAGCACCATCTCTTCATTCAGGTTTGCCAACAGTCATTTCAATTAAAAGTTTGTACACAATGAGTGACTGCAGATGTGCTTATCTGAATGACTGTTTGTTTATATTTAAACAGCATGCCAGCTACCATGGCTATATTCATGGTGAGAAAAAGGAAAGAAAGAAAGAAAAAAAAAAGATTTATCTGATGTGCTTGTAAACGAAGGTGAGTTTTACCTGCTGGAGATGCAAACTGCAGGAGGACACTGTTACAGCCCAGAGTAATGATGAAGGACTGCTTCCCAACACGACTGCATTCTGTCTCTCGTGATACTGAACACTTAAAGACACACGTCTCCTCATCTGTGGAGGAAAGCAAGTGCATGGATGTTAATATGCCACCTCACCGTAAAACAGATCAATGTTTTGATATTATACCACCGTTTACAATTTTCATTTAAGAAAAACTGAATAAATTACTTACTTCAGAAGAATGTTTCTACAGTTTTTGTCCATACAGTGGAACTCAGTGGGGTCCAAAACAACACTGGACCCCATTAACTTTCATTATATGTACAAAAACAGACATTCTTCATAAACATTTATGACCAAAGAAAAAAATCATACAAAGTCATACAGGTTTGGAATGAGGGACATGAGGGACTGAAAGTGATTAAAAAAAAAAAAAAAAAAAAACATATAGGTAAACTATAACTTTAAGATGGGACAGGAGATATTTAACAGAATTAAAAACTGCATTTCAGCTTTACTACGAATTATCCTTAAAGGTTACTACCACTTAAAACAAAAATCAAACAAATCAAATTAAACTAGTCCTATTCAAAAACATTAACTTGGCCTTCTAACAACTGCAACAGTAAACGGTGAAGCCAGGATGAGGGATTTTGTCATCTATTTGCCCAGCTGTTGTAGGATTAAGTCAAGCTTTCCACAGACAGATTAGGCTAGTATTCATTTATATAATTGAGCTGAAAACAAGTACAGTCGCCACAGCAGCTCAAGAAAATACCTCTTAAACAGAGGGCAGGGGAATAATGCCACAAAAATCTGAGTACAGTGAGAAAAATAAACAACACACAAAAACAACAACAATACTTTCCTCAAGGGTGAACTTAGTATGTTTTTACTGGCTAACATACAATATAATAGTACTAATTTATTTGGTTAACCCACATTCATTTTTGTTCCGAACAATGAATATCACACACACTGATACAGGTTTTGCTGACTTTTTGTTGTTTGTGCTTTGCAAAGCACATTGGACACTGGCTAAAAGCACTACACACAATAAAAGCAGGTATTACTATTATTATTGCTATCATTAGCAACTTTGTCAACTGCAAAACAAGGTCGGCATAAGGGGGCAACCTGCTCCATGTAGAACAGACTGGCACTAATCCTTAATCTAAGTGTAAATCATTTTAACATTTCCATTAAGTGTTAATTTAAAACTTTAGCACCTTTACTAGCACTTGATATTTACACAATAAATAATTAACAGCATGTTCATTAAAACGTGCAAAATGAATAAACTTGGGCTTTTGACTAAAAAAATAAAATGATGTGACATCTGGGGCTCGAGCAATAAAAACTTCTCAAAAGAAATCTATACGATGTGGGTCGTTTTAGTAAGACATTCATCTCATCCATGGGACACCGGCAGCATGAGGCTCCAAACAAAAGCCCTGAGCGCTGAGTGAACAGGCGGGGGACCCGCTATTGTTCCCCGCAGAACAAAGATAAATGTCCAAACGGTGCTACCACAAGAAACCTCAGCGTAATTTCACATTACTTTAGCAATGCTTTCCGCACATTGATAAAAATAAACCAGGCTGTCTGATGGTATAGTACAGTATAGTAAAAGTGATGGAGAGGTGGCGCAGAACTGCGCGCAATCAATCAAGTAAACTCAGCATCCATTCAGCCCATCAACCAGCCAGATTACAAACATATCAAACGTTTACGCAAATAAAACCCAGTGCAAAACATAAACAAAGACGTTTCTATAACACTCACTGGAGCTCAATAGTATGACTGAAGGTTCAGACTGCGGCTAACTTTATAGGCGCCAATCCACATTATCCAAAGCCCTTCCTTGCTGTCCTGCTTAAAGTCTGGATGGAAACCTTAAAGAAACCTCATGCATACAAAGACATTAATGTGTATTTCTATCTGTAAAAGCACAGTCAGTGCTGGACTGCCGTGCGTTTTAGCAGGGGTAGTAACGTTAGCTAACTATAAGCAGCTTAACACAATACGAAGTGTTTACGGATGCTAACATGCTACGATCAACGTGGTTTTTGGCATGCGTGTTGAAACAAAACCCCTCACTCCGGCAATTTGACATCTTTTAGAAAACAAGCAGGGGTGAAAGAGCCGCATTTGAGATCATTACTCAACAGCCGCCCGTCCCGGTGATCAAGCGGCGCAACACACGCACATGCCGCACGCTTATCACTCTCATTAGGCTAAGCTAGGATACAACTGAGGCCGGATGCAAAGTGTTTAAAAGCCAGCATCTACTCACTGTTCGAGAGGCTTATGAGAGCCACGTCCTGGTTGATTTTGATTTCTAGCCGCAGAGGCTGCTGCTCTGAATGTCGCTGTATGTCTCCGTTGGCGTCTCCGATGGAGAGGAGGCGCACGCCTGAGAACATGGACACCGCCATCTTCGATCTGGGGAGAGTCAGACAGGCAGCTCGCAGCGGCTCAGATCTCCCCTGGAGTCAGTGGTCAAGCTAGGCCTGACTTACTACTGCCTCCACATGGCCACATCTCCTTTTTCTCCAGCTGTAGTTCAATTTCAAGTCGTGATATGTGCTACAAAGAAAAAGCAGGTGTATCTGGAGCAGCCTACACTAATAAATGCATCAAATGTGTGGCTTGGAAACGTTATTGTACAGCAGACAATGTGAAGAAGAAAAGACACCACAGGTGAACAGGGTGAAAATTAACTAGGCCTAACAGACGTCACCATACATACCAATCACAGTGCAATAAGACAATTGTTTTGCATTGCACGTTTTGTTAAATGTTTCGTTTAAATATGCAAATAAGGCGTTATCTCATTAAATGTACAGTAATTTACATACATTTCCAGAACAGAACCTGAATATTGGATAAAGCCAGGTTCAGAATTCTTGTTTTATTTTGTTGACATGCTAAAAGGGAAACGTTTTTACAGAGTGAAAATACATTCAACACCCAGGTAGAAAAAAGGAATAAAATTTTATATAAATCAGGTAAATTATATATATATATATATATATATGAAACAAATCCCTCTGTAAAAACTTTAAGAATATACACTACCGTTCAAAAGTTTTAGATCAGTAAGACTTGTAATATTTTTTTTAAAGAAGTCTCTTATGCTCATCAAGGCTGCATTTATTTGATAAAAAACCAGAAAAAACCAGTAGTCTTGCAAAATGTTGTTACAATATAAAATAATGGTTTCTATTTTAATATATTTTAAAGTATAATTTATTTCTGGGATGTAAAGCTGAATTTCCATCAGCCATTCCTCCAGTCTAAAGTGTCACATGATCCTTCAGAAATCATTCTAATATGCTGATTTATTATCAGTGCTGGAAAATGTTGTGCTGCTTAATGTTTTTTTGGAACCTGTGATAATTTTTTTCAGGATTCTTTGATGAATAAAAAGCTAAAAAGAAGAGTATTTATTTATAATAGAAATCTTTTCTAACAATATACACTACCGTTCAAAAGTTTGGGGTCAGTACATTTTTATTCTTTCTTTTTTTGAAAGAAATTAAACCTTTTATCAGAGCGATGTGTTAAACTGATGTTGTTTATACAAAAGATTTAAGATTTTAATTCTGAATAAATGCTGTTCTTTTTAACTTTTTATTCATCAAAGAATCCTGAAAAAAGTATCACAGTTTCCAAAAAAATATTAAGCAGCACAACAGTTTCCAGCACTGATAATAAATCAGCATATTAGAATGATTTCTGAAGGATCATGTGACACTTTAGACTGGAGGAATGGCTGATGGAAATTCAGCTTTGCATCACAGAAATAAATTATACTTTAAAATATATTAAAATAGAAACCATTATTTTATATTGTAATAACGTTTTGCAAGATTACCGTTTTTTTCTGTATTTTTGATCAAATAAATGCAGCCTTGATGAGCATAAGAGACTTCTTTAAAAAACATTACAAGTCTTACTGATCTAAAACCTTTGAACAGCAGTGTAGATAGGAATAAAACTTGAAATTTTGGTGTATGTTGGTGCTACTGGAGATAAACTATTAAAGTTTTTATTAATATTTTGAAAGCTTTATATGTCTGATCATATTTTCATTTTAATTCTAGTATTTGTACTAGAAGTTTTACTTCAGTTTTGAAGAGTTTTTACTTGAATTTTTAAGTTTTAGTTCAGGTTTTTTTCAGTCAGTAACTTCAGTGTTTCAACTCAAACTTCATTTTCCAAGGCAACATTTAATTTTAATTTAGTTTAAGTTTTTCATCTAATACTTGTATTTTTCAGCTTTATTTCAAAGAACATTAATTTATTATAAAATTAAAATGTTTTGATAGTTTTAGCATTAACAATATTAACCCTGTTACAAACATATTAGTTTACAGCATAATTGTTGTTCTTTTTGTTAAAATCACAGAAAAATAAATTGGGATCTTGTTCAAACAGTGTAAGAAGCTTTTCAGGCTCAGTCATTTTAATTTATTTATCAATGACATCTTATACCAACAACATCTTGATTCAGTTTTGTAAGGAAAAGTATAGGTATCTTGCAGCAAATAAATCAAATGTTGCTTTTGTAGGCACAATCAAACTTAAAACGCAAGACATACATGAGGTAAACAGACTGAAAAAGTTAACAATGCAGGACAGCAGTAGAAATGACATTTGCATGAATGTCCAGTGGTTGACTGATAAAGATACAGTACAGGTATAAAATGAGATAAGTAAGCATGCGAGGGCAGAGAGTATATGCAAAAAAGGGCAATAGTCATGACTCAGTCATTTGGTGTTCAAATTCTTAGAGTAAAAATGCAACAGCAAATATCACTAAAAACACAGATATAATTCTCCACTCGTGTCTTGTGTTAACACCATGCATAACATTTAAGAAATGTCAAAATGATGCAGAAACCTTTTACCCCCTAGATTAGAGAACATACATTTGAATAAAAAAGTTGTACCTCACTCAGTATTCAGAAAAGTGAATTTATATCAGAAACACAGCATCAATCTTTATCAAAAAGAACCTGAGATTCAAGACATCTCTCTCCTTCAATAAGAGCTATGTGGTTAATACAATTAAATACATGAGGCAACACCAGTCCATGTATATACACCTAATTGTGTCAATATCAGAGATATTCTGTGTTTCATCCTAAACTGAACACATTTCAAGAAGAAAGCATTTTGCAATTTTTCTGTGTAAGGCTGCTATTCAAATGGACTTAGTTACACAGTAAAAAAATGTATCAAATAATTTTGCATAATTGTCATCACTTTTCCAGTGGACTGACCAACTGAACACTTTAATTTCCTCCTACTAGTGTAACTTTTGCACTACCGTGTCCTTATTTATCAGTATACAAATTAAACACTTTTAAATAATCTCTGAGAGGTTTTTTTTCTTCATAACTCACATCACTGAACATGAAAGACTTTAAGTCACAACGCAGCTTACAAATGAAACAATTTAGTGTAATAGTAGTGATGGGTTCTGGAAAGGGGATCTGAGGGTTGTGTAGTGAAAACATTTGTGTAAAAGAGGAATGTTCAGAAGTTTCTCCACATTTTCTTCATGACTCCTTTAAGGGGAAGAGAGAGATAAAGGTTTACATTTCTATTTTTCATGAGGAAATTTCAAAGAAAAAAGTAACACTGAGCTGATTGTTGGTACCTCAGAAGAGTGCACATGATTTGGGTGGTCGAAAGGGGTTGTCGCTTGATGGCACCCCCATGAGGAGAGGGTCCTTATGGGCATTTTGCAAGCAAAATGCCTTCAGCTCTGCCGCAGCTTGAGAAACCTAGGGAAGGATAGATTAAATAAAATACAGACAGACAGATAAATAGACATGTATATACAGATAAAAGGAGTTTTTGGAGCAATAAAGACTCTATTGGCAATCCCAGTTTATTGGATTCATGATAAATTCAATAACACACAAAGCCTTGTGTTGTTCTTAAAATAGCGTGTTTTGGGGCCGGTGGTAACTAATATAGATTTGGATTTTTCCGGCCAACAAGTGTGACACTGTGTCGCACTCACAATCAACAAAGAGCTCCACTGTGCGCTACTGCTTGGAGAGTTTCGCTCAAATACGGCTGTGCGCGACGAAAAGTTTTATGTCGAGCTGCGATTATCATACACCTCACAAATGTATTGAAATATTGGATGACAACGTGTGTTAGCATTCCATTAAAAACAAGCTGTCACTTGTTGAAAACGAAGGTAACTGCAACCTGCCATAATATTAGACAGGCCTCGGTAAAAGCTGGCAAACAGATTATATAATGTATTACGCTTCAGTTGCATGAGGTTTGTTCTAAGAACTCTTACAGGAATCAAGAAATGTTAAAAAACAGTGCAATAATTACACAAAGTAGCAGGATGTTCGGACAGGATCAACAAGTTTGTCTAGTCACACCCTGTTAGCAAAGATTTCCAAACTTTTTGGTTTTTATTTTCTTATACTCACCTTAATTCTGCGGATTCCTGCTTCAAATCGCAGCTGCTTGACGCTTTTCTGCAGGCTCACCAAACCGCCGGCGCTGTTATTCGACATGACCCCTGACAGATCGAGAAGGTTTGTAACAATGTGTCAAGACGAGACTGACTTTGGCAGTAACTGGCTCAGTTGCGCCCCTGTAGTCGAAACCGACGATTGGCTTCACAATGCGACGGTGCAGTGGAACACCTCTTGGTGTTTCTTTACCTTTGAATGAATGGGATTTAAAAGGAAGCAAGCAAGCAATAAACAAGCAAACATACAAATAAATACCTCCAGAAGGAAGCCCCTTTATTTGTACTTTTTTATAATGAGCGTAACATATTTTCTGTTATCTACTCAGAACCCTCACAGTAAACCTCTTTACATTTTACATTTTCATTCAGACATAATTAGTATGTTTATTACGCCATTTTCCTTGTGGGTACGTTGGCTGTTCCACACAATGTTGGTGAGATGCATTATTATTGCTAGTAACGTAATATTCATGCTAATAAGACACAATCACAGTATTTTTCATTACATTACTTTCACAAAAGGTACTAGCTGAGTCTGCGGTCAGTTGCGCCATCTAGCGTTATTTCATTATATGACAGTGGATGTGCATGACCAGAGCCCCTCCGCAAGTGGAGACTCCAACGTCAGCTAAAGGCGTCGGGATCGTTTCTGTTCGGTTTTATGTTTGATGTATCAGTTTATTTATTTTACCGAGCCGTCATATCGAAAATCTCTTTTACGAGAGAGACAAACTAGATTAAATAATAACATACACAACATAATATACAAAAAAAAAAAAAAAAAATCTGCCATTAACTACAAAAGAATCAGAGTATTTTTTTAATTAAAATGATTGAAGCAATTTTCCTGTCTTTTTAAGATTACTAAACTTTAAAAAATATTAACAATAGGCTATTACTAAACTTGAAGGACACATTTCAAAAAAGTTCACAAACTGCATGTTTCAAGCTCAGTAAATCAGAATAATTTACCAAAGGTACACTACAGTTCAAAACTTTGTGGTCTGTGTGAATTAAAAAATAAATAAATATGTGCATTCAGCAAGGATTAACATAACTGGCAGTAAAGACTTTCACATTGTTTCAAAATATGTCTATTTCAAATAAATGCTATTGAGCTTTCTATTAATCAAAGAATCATGGAAAAGTATCATGATGTTTACAATAATATAAAACAGCACAAGTTTTGCGACGTGTGATTCGTTTTACGACAGTTGTATTGGATCAGCAAACGTCACAGTTTCTCGAGTTCGCCATCTCTTTCTTCATTAGAGAATCTCTGGCTTCAGTATCAAGCTGCTGAATATCACATCCGGGTCAATAGGGGTCGCGTGAGGGTTGCTCAACAGAAACATGTTGTTACGTGTATGTATTAAACCACCTTTTGTAAATGAAATATTAATTCTAAATAAAATATATACGTGTCTCTATATGTGAAACAACTCAGTAGTGTAGCAGCAATGGCATTTATGATAAACACGCTATTCTTTTGCTAGCAGGAGTGCTTAATGTTAAATGAATCTAATTTAGCTAATGTTATCTAAGTTTTGCTCGTTTTCAACTGACACGTAAAGTAATGTCATCAGGCTGATTTGTTCTCTGTTGAGTGCTGTAATGTCAAGTTCGCCACTAAAACGACCTTGGATACATAATGCTGGCTGTCTTTTCGACCACTGATCATCATCCTCGTGACTGTTGTTTTTATAGAGGGTCTTACAAAGTGGTGTTTCTGCACTCAAAGTCAGTCGGTCCATTCATCAGAGTGCGCCATGGAGAAGTCCACTCATACCAATAGTTGTGGAGCAGACGGTAAGAGCATATTAGTAGCACTTTTCTTCATTGCTGATCATCTGTTATCAAGAAGTCACTTTGAGAGCCTGTAATGGTAACTTCAATAGTTTACTTGTTAAAGATGCAGCTGTTTAGTGTTGCAGGAACTTGACAGAAAGTCTTTTCTGTTTCAGGGACGAGGAGAGCGTGCATATGACATCTACTCAAGGCTGCTTCGAGAGAGAATCATTTGTGTTATGGGTCCAGTAAGTTAAAATGCAAGGAAGGGCACAAAATGATCTAAAATGATTTTCAGAAAGCACTTTTCAGCTGTTTCCTATCTGTTTTTCTCTTCATCTAGATCGATGACTCTGTAGCTTCTCTGGTTATCGCTCAACTGCTCTTTCTCCAGTCTGAGAGCAACAACAAGCCTATTCACATGTACATCAACAGTCCTGGTGAGAAACACAACTGCATCAACAGAAAACAAATATTTGTATTGTGATCGTTACGTTTATTCAGCTGGCAGTTCATGGTCTAAATCTGTCCAGTTTGAAATTTTCGGTTGCTGATATGAGATTGCTTGATATGTGTATGGGAATCCATTAGATTACTTTGCATGCTGGCCATATAAACATACCACTATCTACATAACTACATAAGTTGTAGTGTTTTTTCCTCCTCAGGTGTGAGCTCCATATTTTCATTATATCATATATAAACCAGAAAGGCCTATTGTTTCAAATATGATACTTGCCAAAAAAACAAAACAACAACAAACATATAATTTTTTTTTTAGATTTTGCCTACAGGTTCAATAAACTCCTTTTTCAGAAAATTAGATTTTACTGACTTGTGAAAGAAGTCAGGCTTTACAGGCTTAAACAGCTTTGGCATATAGGATAAGTAGTATAAAAATTGAATCAGTACATTATTTTTCAGAGTTTGATATTCCAGACAGAAATGTTTGGAAGTCAGCAGTCCTCATTTTTTTTGTCTTGCAGGTGGTATGGTTACGGCTGGACTTGCGATCTATGACACTATGCAGTACATCTTAAATCCCATCTCAACCTGGTGTGTGGGCCAGGCCGCCAGCATGGGCAGTCTGCTTCTGGCCGCAGGAACCGCAGGCATGAGGCATTCCCTGCCCAATGCCCGAATCATGGTGCACCAGCCCTCCGGAGGAGCAAGGGTAAGAATGGGGGACAAAAGAAGACAAAAATAGGGAAGTGCTTTTACAACTTTAACACCAATATTTGTAATTTCAGGGACAAGCAACAGATATTGCCATACAGGCTGAGGAGATTCTCAAACTTAAAAGACAGCTCCACAACATCTATTGCAAACACACAGGGCAGCCTTTGGAGACTATAGGTAATTTTTCTGTTACAAATCTTTCATTAATATTATTATAATACATTTGTTTTTAAATATTGGGTAAGTAACTTAAAGGAGTAGTTCACTTCCAGAACAAAAATTGACAGATAATGTACTCACCCCCTTGTCATCCAAGACGTTCATGTCTTTCTTTCTTCAGTCGTAAAGAAATTGTTTTTTTGAGCAAAACAGTTCAGGATTTCTCTCCACATAAAGGACTTCTGTGGTGCCTGCGAGTTTGAACTTCCAAAATTCAGTTTAAATGCAGCTTCAAAGGGCTCTAAACAATCCCAGCCGAGGAAGAAGGGTCTTATCTAACGAAACGATTGGTTATTTTCTAAATTTTTTTTACAATTTATATACTTTTTAACCTCAAATGCTCATCTTTTTTCCGGTTCAAGACAGTTAGGGTATGTCGAAAAACTCCCATCTCATTTTCTCCTGCAACTTCTAAATCATCCTACATCGCTGTTTTGCCATTTTTTGCAAAGGGCGTTTGATCTCCTTTGCATCTTCACTTTGTAAACACACTGGGTCGGTACTTCTGCAGTGATATAGAACGATTTTGAAGTTGGAGGAGAAAATGAGATGGGAGTTTTTAGACATACCCTAACTGTCTTGAACGGGAAGAATATTGCGTGACTTCTGGACATCTTCAAGTTTCTGTGTTCTGTTGTCCTCGCTTAGAGAGCGTGATGGAGAGAGACCGGTACATGAGCCCAATGGAAGCGCAGGATTTTGGGATCATCGACAAAGTCCTGGTTCATCCACCACAGGCTGGGCAGGATGAGCCAGAACTTATTCAAAAAGAGCCCACCAGCCCTGCA
Organism: Tor tambroides; assembly: GCA_021397915.2. NCBI lineage: Eukaryota > Metazoa > Chordata > Actinopteri > Cypriniformes > Cyprinidae > Tor > Tor tambroides. The sequence continues at coordinate 7,697 of JAFVLL020035784.1, read as the reverse complement.
AGCGCCTCCACCGCCCCCCAACCTCAAGCCTTTGAGCCAGGCCAGTCCAGCAGCAACCCTCCCTCCTCATACAAGCCTGAGCCCTGAAAGAGACTCCCAGCAGGAGCGAGTGAACTACTGTGTCACTGGTTCAGTGTCTGTTTTGGCAGATGTTTGAGGGGACAGTCACCAGCTCACACATCACATCTGAACCTTCCTTTTGTACCTTTTATTGAGTATCACTAAGCCTAGTCCTGAGACAGTACTGGAATCTGGACTTTACAGATGCAAAGATACTCAGTCTAGCCCTTATATTTGTATGCTGTACAAATATAGGTACCTTTAGCAAGAATTAGGTTCATTCTAAACAAACTAGATGGGAACACAAGAGCACAGGGTTTGAAGTCTATTATTTGGATGGAGTGTGTGTTGTAAATGTGCCCCTTGTTTAATATAATCCATGTCAAAATGATTTAAAGCAAGAGATTTTATAGATAAATATTCAAATAAATCATTGGCTAAATAAGGATGGTTTTCCTGTCTTTTTAACTTTCATGAAATCGGAATATTTTAAAGTTCAAAACGTTTGGGTCTCTATGAAATAAAAAAAAAAAAAAAGAAATATGTACATTTATTCCACAAGTATGCATTAAATTGATCAGAAGTGACAGTAAAGACTTTCACATATTTCAAAATATGTCTATTTCAAATAAATACTGTTCTTTTGAGCTTTCTATTCATCAAAGAATCATGAAAAAATGTACCATGAGTTCTACAATAATATAAAACAGCACAAATCTTTCTAACATTGATTATAAAAAATGTTTCTTGAATAGCAAATCAGTAAATTAGAAGGATTTCTGAAGGATAATGTGACGCTGCAGACTGGAGTAATGGAATAAATTACATTTGATCATATATTCAAATAGAAAACAAAAACAAAATTGTAATATTACTATTTTACTGTATTTTTGACCAAATTAATCCAGACTTTGTGAGCGTAGGATACTTCTTGAAAAAAATCTTACAAACCCCAAGCTATTTAACAGTACTGTGTGTCAAAATAATTTACGCAAAATCACGATGTATGTGATGTTATTTTCTAAAGACTTCATGGTTGGTGTGGAAACCAAATTCTGTGTTATTGAGCTGTTTCTTAAAAAAAAAAAAAAAGAACACAAGTATACAACTCATAAACTAGAAATTCTACTTGACATTTTCACTAAATAGAAAACCCTAAAATATTATGAGCTACTCTATATAGCAAAACATGTAACTGTAAAGATGCTACATTACCTTACTAAGTAAAATAATATTTTTCACCTCAGTGTTTGATCACAAGTATGGATGATCTGTTTTATGAAAGATTGGATTTTTTAATCAGATGCAAATAAGCACACAAATGGTTGAGTAGTGTATATGAATAATGGTAGTTAAAATAAACTCATACTTTTGCTAGTAAATGGCCTCTTTTCTCTCACAATAGAAGCAATCAGAAGAAGCAACTTTTCTCAATGCTGACCTCTGGTGGTGTTTTGAATGACATCACAATTGAAAATCCAAAGATAAGGTTTGTGTTTCTGACCAAACTCTCTGTAAAACCTTGGTGAATGCCAAGCCATATAGTTTTTGTTCCATGGTTACAATCTGCTTCATTGACAAAATCTAAAAAATGGCCATCCTCAATGTGAGCATCAGACTCAGCGCTCACATAATAGAACATCCTACCCACCCCTTCTTCTTGGCGGTGGTGGCCCAGCGCAGCCAGCTGAGATTGCTTTCAGTATAGGGGGGGTAGCGCAGCACATTGACGCGCTCCAGCCCCCAGCCCCTCAGCATACAGCCACGCTTGTGACTGAACGTCTCAAAGCCCCAGCGACCGTGGTAGTTGCCCATCCCACTGGCACCTGGGCCAAATACAAATAAAAAAAATCAGATTTCACCTTCACTCACCTGAAAAAAAAAAAAAAGCATTGCAGTTGTTACATTAAAAAAAATGCATTTAGCCTTACCAACTCCTCCGAAGGGTAATCCAGAAAGGGTCATGTGAACTATTCCATCATTGGAACAGAAGCCTCCACTGCTGGTCCTCTCAAGAACTGTAGTTACAACCTTAACAGATAGAGATATGCATAGCTTTATCGCTTACTTCACACTTTATTCATGTTAAGGACTTTTTTTTTTCTTCCTTACCTGAGACTCATCAGAGAAGGTGTAGAGTGCCAGAGGCTTTTCCCTCTCGTTGATGAAACTGATTCCTTCATCGAGAGACTTGATGGTTAGAATGGGGAGGATGGGGCCAAAAATCTCCTCCTGCATTAAAACATCTGACTCCTTGACATCCACGACCACAGTGGGGGCTGAGATAGTTCATTAAAAAGCAAAAGAAAAGAACTTCAGAATCCAATACTGGTTTAGCTGCCAACTATTTTTTTTATATATAAATATACTACATATTTTAGGAAATTCAGTAGGTCATGCAGAAACCTATGTATTCTGAAAATGCATACTACATACCGCAGCAATAGTAAGTGTAGGATATTAGTATGATACAATTGCGCTGAACTACTATATTGTTCAAAAGTGTGGGGTCGGTAAGATTTTTAAAATGTTTTGAAAGAAGTCTCTTATCACCAAAGCTGCATTTATTTGATCAAAAATACAGTGATATCATTTAAAAAGTGATATTGTGAATACAATATTTATAATTGTACAATTTAAAACAACTGTTTTTTATTTTAATATATTTTAAAATGCAATTTAAAGACTTTTTAGATAGATAATGAATTTATTTGACCAAAAATGCAGCGAAAACCCCCCCCCCAATTATACTGTTCAATATTATTGCAATTTAAAATAACCGTTTTCTATTGTAATATATTTTAAAATGTCATTTATTTTTGTGATTGAAAAGCTGAATTTTCAGCAGCCATTACTCCAGTCTTCAGTGTCACATGACTTTTAGAAATCATTCTTATGTGCTTAATTGGTGCTCAAGAAATATTTCTTATTATCATCCATGAAAACATTTGTGCTGCTTAATATTTGTGTGGAAATATCTATTTATATTTTTTTCAGGATTATTTGATGAATAGAAACAGGATTTATTTGGAATGTAAATCCTTGTAACATTATAAATGTCTTTACTATTTTGATCAATTTAATGTGTCCTTGCTGAACAAATATTTCTTTAAAAAAAACTTACTGACCCCAAACTTTGAATATGTAACCTTGTTTGCTTACCAATGTACTTGGTCTTTTTGTCACTCTCTCCTCCTATCACTATCTTTCCCTCAGACTTTTTTAGCAGCTCAACCAGTCGGTCCCAGTGCCTGTCTGTCACAATACGGCCCATGTCTTGGCTTTGCTGGGGCTCAGATCCGTAGAAACTCTCCAGAGCCTCTTTCATAAGAGGTAACAGCATGTCTCTCGTCTCAGCAGTGCATAAAACATAGTCTGGAGCTACACAACTCTGCCCTGCATTGAAAAACTTGGCCCACACCAGCCTCTTAGCAGCAGCTTTCATGTCTAGTCGGCCATATATCAAACAGGGGCACTTTCCGCCCAGCTCCAGAGTAACTGGGGTGAGGTGCACCGCTGCGGCCTGCAGAATGCAACGAGCCACTGACTGCGAGCCTGGAGGAGAGAAGACGAGATGTTGAAGCAAATATGGAAAGGTGACAACTTTCTGTCATTGATATCAATGCAAACTCTAACCCGTGTAGAAGATATGATCAAATCTATTCTCCAGCAATGTCTTGGTCTCTTCTGCTCCACCACAAATGACTGCATAACAATCCTACAAGACAAAACACACAACACAAACAAACCTATTTATAAGAGAAGGTTTACAGACCTTATCATGAACAGAGTAGCACCATGAGAGAAAGAAATGTTAAGTTAGGTCATATGGGTCTTTCCCAAGGGTTACCTGGGACAGGTACTTAGGAATGAGTTCAGCAAGAAGCTTTTCGGTTGCTCGACTTATTTCTGATGGCTTCAGAATAGCACAGTTACCTGATAAAAAAAGACATGACTGAGTTAAACATATTGCAGATGTGCCTCCTCAGATTTTTAGGCGAATGGATTTCCAAAAGACACTCTTTATATTTCATAATTAAGTTCTATGATGACTGTAGGTACAAAATTAATAATTTCCCAAAGTAGATGTATTTTGGTGTATTTTGCTATTTTGAAGCCAAAATATCCTTTAGCCTTTGTAATTTGTGCAGAAACACTAGATTTTTGTGTGCGGGTGGTTGGGGGAATCCATCCAAAATTTGACAAACTCAACACAATGAAAAGGTTTTAGCACTTAATATGTATTATACATCCATTTAAATATCAGCCTTTGTTCAAATTAAGCATGCTAGAGAATCTGTGTTTTGCAAAATGTGTTCCCAAACATAGAAATAAGGTGCAGTTTGACCTTGCAGACTGAATCGATAGTTCTCACTTTAGTTTAGAATTCAAAAGTAGTCCATTTAATTGGTTGTGAAGATGTAGCAGTCATTTTTACAGGGAGATCTTAAGTAAAGTTTTATTGTAACAAATTAAAATCGTTATCTTATTTGCGGTTGGGTTTTTAATCAGAAACTGCAATTTTGTTTGGTTCATTATAAAAATGTTTATTATATCAGGATTCAAACCCAATCCCTATGTTTACTATAAAATGACACCACTAGACTATCATGATGCACAGTCTTAGGAAGGTCACTGGTACTCCCTTAAAAATAAAAACTAGGTGCATGACACCCCTGGATATAAGGGGTATATAACAGAATAAAATACAGATGGTACCTGCAGCAATTGCACCAATCAAAGGTAACAAAATTAGCTGAAGTGGATAGTTCCATGCTCCAATAATCAAAACAACACCTAATGGCTCCCTGCGTACAAAACAGTCATCCAACTTTGTTGCCTGGAATACAGATGAAATAGGGAGAGGAAACAAATTAAAGCATTTTCAGGGAGATAAATCTCACATCTGCACTGATCAGACCTTTGAAGAGTTTCTGTTGAATAATATCACTGGAGCATTTAGTTAATATTATAGCTGGTGCATGTGTTAATGGTGCAATAAAGTTTATATAATTATATATTAGTGTGCATCTCACCAGGTTTGTGCCTACATAAGTGGGCTGCATCCAGGTTTGCAGGTTGCTGATGGTGTAGCAAAGGTCATTCACCACCATATCAATCTCTGACAGCACTGCCTCAAACTTGGGCTGCAGGACAGATGAGATTGAAGAATCACTTGTGCGTTGTTTTTTCAAAGTACTTGTGTGTCAACCTGTGCATATTCATACCTTAGCAAGGTCTTCATGCAGTGCCTCCAAAATCTGGGTTTCATTGTCTTCAAGCAGTGACATCATGGCCTCCAGTTGAGTCAAACGGAAGTGGACAGGAAGGGTCACACCTGAGCGGAAAGCACCCCGCACCTTCTCCAGCACCTGTTGGCCCTCCATATCGAGAACACCTGTACTAGGCATTGGGGTTGCAGAGGAGGTCAAAATATGTGTACACAATATTTAGAACATGAAGCTTTTCAGATAAAGCACTCTTTTTAACAGACTTCTCAGAGATCTGTGTGTGATTAGTTGGTTTTTCCATGGAAAGATGCATGAGGCCCTGAAATCCAAATTCTCCAGTCATATTTGTACCATTTTACTTAAAGCGGAGTCACTTAAATGTGTTATTTCCCCACACACAAATGCAAAGCTGCAACAGCAGCTGTCTACAAAAGCACTAACCACATGATTATACAGCAACCACAAACGACTGTGATTAGTCCATCCTGACCAGCGCTGAGAAAAGTAACATGAACCAAACAACACCGTTGATGTTCAGCGCTTGTCTGTCTGGAAAATAAATGAACAAATGAAACGACACTGATATACGTTAATAGATTTCGAATCGAAAATACATAGTGGATAAAAACAGGACAATTATTATTTAGACACTTCGCACCAATGACAACTTCCAGACCACGAAGCCTCGCACACTTAGCTTCATTTAGCCTCAGTTAGTCTTAGTCTACCCGCATTTCTGATTTTATCTACTGATTCTTTGGCTACAACCTACCTCACATAACAACAGGAGTTTTTTTTTTTTAGCTTATTTTTTTCTTACGAGCACAACACAACACAACACAACACAGGAAGACAGATGGAGAGTTTTTTTGGTACATGTCATTTGATCACTCTCAGCTCTCTCAGTATTTACTTTCTGCTAATTGCCACGCCACAGCAATGCAATATAAAACGGGAACTAGACAACAACCTTGAACAACACAACATGTTTATTTACAAAACGTGGATGATAAATCAGAAGCCCTTTACAAGATCACCCAAGTGTGACAAAATTTACATAACCAGAATAATCGTATAAACGTACCTTTCTTATAAAATAACACCACTTACTGGTACAGCCCAGCGTTTTTCACTGTGACACGTGAAGACTAGTTCCGGGTTTTCACGTTTCATTCAGAAAATTCAAGTTAGTGGTGTTTGGTATCTTTTATTCATAGTGCAGCCCGAAAAACCTGCTGTTTAGTTTACTGCAACAGAAACAAGAAAGAACAGCAAACGATATATTTTTAAATGTATTTATTTGTATGAAGACGAGACATTTAATCTAACACAGTATATTTATGTAATTTTGATCAATATTTTCATATAGCGAAATATTTTCCTAAATTGAATTTGCTCATAATAATGCACTTATCAGACTCCGAAGCTTCTATATTAGACTAATTTTGGCAAGACTAGTTAGAGGCTCTGAACACATGAGGTCCTGCAAACACAGGCTGTTATTGAAATTGTTGCAATAACTGCTTGTGCAGGTTTTGTGAAGATTACAGTTTTTCTCGATTGCTTAAACACATTTCTTGAAATTATGCCTCTTTTTTGCAAAACTCTAAACACAAATCCATAACTTCTAACTCAATACCCCAAACTTCCTATATTCATGTCAAAATGAAGCTCTCTACTCAAAACAGCTCAATCTTGCTGAAAAACCAAACTTTGCTCTCAGACATGACACACAAACCCTCAAAAACACACACACTACAACACAGTTTTACACACTGATGAGATAAATTCAAAACAATACTACAAAAAAAACGCCAATAAGTATTGCTTGTGGTACTCCTCAAATGTTTTATTCCTTAATTTAATGTACTGTAGAGTACAGCACAATACAGCAAACAAAAATAAAAATAATTATTCTGCTCCAGCATCCCGTCTTTGGTCTGGGACAGTTACACTTTTACTAGTGGTCTGACCAAAAAAACCCCCCAAAAAACACATTACAACGTCATTGTGAAATAGAAAAGAAAAAGAAATATGGGCACAAAGGCAAAAATAAAAATGAGAAAGTCTACTGTCAAAATTTGTAACTTGTGTTGTCCTCTGTCTATATATGCTTTCCAATTGAAGGTTCATGAGATGTACCTTTGAGCTATTTCAGAGAACTGATCTGCCTTTGGTTGATATGTATTCTCTTCATTAGTGAAAGTCAAGATTCACTTGAACAATTCATGGCAAAATTATAAAAAGTCTAACAGAAATGTACAGAAAATATGCTTGACAGTTTATGACAACTAGATCAACCATTTTGCATTTACTGTAATGACTTATATGATGAGCTAATGACTTGAGGTTTTGGGGGTAAGACTATTGCACAGAGAACTATATAATACATTTTGAGCAACATGA
>JAFVLL020035783.1:0-24955 GCA_021397915.2 Tor tambroides | reverse complement strand
TGCAAACTTCAGGAGCTTGACAGAGGGGTCTTTAGATGTGCAGTCATTCGTGTAGAGGGAGAAGAGCAGTGGGGAGAGAACGCAGCCCTGAGGAGTCGCTTCAACCCACAGACATGAAAAATATCCCACGGCAACACTGTTAACCCTCCACACCAGTGCAGTCTGTCGCATTTTTTCTTGATGACTGTGAAAAGAACTAAAAATACTCTGTAATTTTTGATCGTACAGATAAGAATAAGGTATCATTTGAAACTGCAAAGGGTCTACTTTTATTTGTGTATAGTCATAATAACAACAAAACAATGTGCTTTTGTAAAATAAAGAAAATAAACAGGGTTCAGTCTCTGCCGTCTCGGTCTCGTCACCGCGTGGACATGTAAACGCCTACATCACCTCCGTAAACAAACGTGAACATTCATCAAGTTCATCTTGGCTACTTTTCGTTTCTGGAAGAAGATGCACTGAAAAGAATAACCCAGAATTTACCTCAGAAGAAGAACGCGATGCGAAGCTTGATTCAGTGGAGGAGATCATTCTGATGAGTAACAGATTGCTTGCATCTGTTGTTATTTTGTTATTAAAAAAAAAAAACAGATTTGGCAACACTGGAACACTCGCACTACTCAGCCTCTGGTTGGCAAATGATGGAAATTTACTCTACCTAAGCCAATCATCATCAGTTATGTGGTTGTCTCCTAACACACAAACACACCAGAGAAAAAAACTTTGCACGTCCTATGGCTGAGAGAGAGCATTCTCGGATGAAAACCATTTCAGTGAGCTTAATTATAGTAACGCCACATTTTATTGTCAGTAACGGTAACGGCGTTGTAACGGGGGAAACAGTAATTAGTTTGATTACTTGTTACTGAAAAAAAGTAATGCGGTTAGTAACGCTGTTTTTTTATAACACCGTTATAACCCATCACTGCCTACAGCACCTTTGCAGGAGCAAACACCACTACATCTCATATAAAAATCTAGTTAACATTGTCAAATGTTCATGCACCATTTGATATTGTGCACGAAAAATGAAATGACCTAGTTAACTGGCTAGTTTGATCCTGCAGCAGTTCTCCACCGCCTTTCTCCCTGCCAAAGGAAAATCACCTTTCAAACCATTGTTTTACAGACATTCCTCCAACGCTCAAGTCATTCGTCAGATGGACTGAAGTTGTTTTTTGACTAGCTGCTAGCTGTCCGCTAATTTCCTCTCTGCTGTTGCTGGTCTTGATCTCCGCTCACCCTCCAGTCATCCCCAGAGACCTCAGACCGCCACATCCACTTCCTGTTTACACTCTGTGCAGTGGCCTGAGCATTTCAGACTGCTGGAGGTACAAAACTAGGGCTTGTAAGAAAAAGAGGAAGGATCACAAACCGTTATAAAGCTGCTGAAAGCTTGTACAGCTTGTAAGAAAAAATGTTGCAAACCATGTGTTGGTGTAATTTTAAGGTGTTAAGGTTTCCTTTGATACTTCTACAGAGAAGTGAAAACTTTTAATGTGTGAACAATTACCGGCTGATTTGTATTTGCTCAAATGTATAATCTTGAATTTGTAAATAATGACTTTGATTCATGAATGTTAAAGTTTGCAAAACTGAATTAAGTAAAGGAAAATGTACAGTGAGCTGATGATTATCGCTAAATTATCGCATTTATTTTATGATAATCATCATATTTATTTCACAGCTACTTACCAAAGTAATACATAAGTGGACATGATATATTGATTTGTGTTCAAAATTGTATTATGTGAAAAGAAAGTTATTGTGGAGTAAGAAACATTAAACTACAGTATCAGTTAAGACAATGTGAAATAACAAAACAGTTATATAAAAATAACATATTACTTAATATAACAAGTAATTAAGATTAAATAAGATTTTTAGAAGAAATGAATACTTTTATTTCGCAAGGATGCATTAAATTGCTCAAAAATGACAGTAAAGACTTTTTACGTTGTTACAAACAAATTTTTCACTTGCTATTCATCAAAGAATCCTGAAAAATATAAAAATATTAAATATTAAAAATATGGATTTTTCCCACAACATACTAAGCAGCACAACTGTTTTAAATATTAATAATAATAATAATAATAATAAATTACATTTTAAAATATATTAAAATAGAATTTTATTTATTTATTTTTATTTAATTTTTTAATCCAATGCAGCCTTTGGTGAGCAAAGACATTTTTTCAAAGACATTAAAAAATCTTTCTTACCCCAAACCTTTTTAACAGAAGTGTACTTACCAAATAAACTATATAATAATTAACTGCATTATGTCACAATTTTTGTGATCACAAAATAGAAATATGCATCTCAGAACATAGAATATGGGACAGGGGAGCTGGAATAGCCGCATGCCTTGGCGCCTACGCTGTCCTCTATCACACCTGTTTATCTCCTTCATTTCCTGTGCTTGTTCTGTGGTTCCTGTTTTGCATCAGTCCCTCTCCCAAAGCTTCCATACTCCCTTCAACTCCTCCTCCCTTTGTGTCTTCCTCCATCCCTTATTCCCTAACTCTCATCTTGGCTATAAATCAGAACACTGTGCATCTGTCATAGCAGGCCTGCGAGCCATGTTCAAGCCAATGACCTGCGAAAGGCAGAGCTGCATGGATACTAATGAGTCTCAATCAGCATGTTGAATCCAGCTTGGGGACCGACTCATCCCTTTCCCTCCGTTCTCTATTAGAGAGAAAGAAACAAAGCTGGGGAAGGCGACGCCAGCTGTTCTCCCCGTCCCAAAACGTTTTTCCTTGAAGTCAGCTTCAGCTCTATTTTTAGCCTGTGTTCTCTTGTTTACCGAATGCATGTTTTGGTTTAGCACGTTTGCGTTGAGGGTGTGCAGGGGAAGTGGGCGCTGTTGCTGCGTCCTATTTCAAGCAACTCACAGTAGGCTAAAACTGTTAGACGACCTTCTTTAAATGAATGGACAGTCTTTGTAATGGATCTTTCCATGCTGACAGTCCAATACTTTCCCTGCTTTCAGAGCTTCGTAGGAGGCAGCACACTGTGTCCCCATTAGACTAGGGATAGACTGTGGCTAATTGTTTTCGTTTTTCAGTTTTATAAAAAGGTTTATAAAAAGTTTTTTCCACTTCTATAAGCTTAAAATGCTAACCTTTTTTAGTAAATCATGCTGTCCTGCTGTACTATCACTCGGGACTGAAAAAAAGGCAGCTGTGTTAATATTTTTCCTTTCAATTATTTCCAATCTAGGAACATGTGAGAGCAACATAAAAAGGTTCTTGAACAACTTATATTTCAAAAGTCAAACTTTGGGGTCAGTTTATTTAATAAAAAATACAGTAAAAATACAGTTAAATATTATTTACATGTAAAAAAAAAAAAACTTTTCTATTTTAATATATTTTAAAATAAAGTTTTTAAAATAATTTATTATATTATAACATAAAATATAAAATAATATTAAATTATATAATTTATCATTTCTATTTTTTAGGACTGATTAATTGTAATGTGAAATAAGAATAAATTGAAATAGCATTTTAATAATATATTATTAATAATATATTATTTAATTTTTTTAATTTTTCAGTGTTTTGTGAATATACTGTGTTGTAATTTTGTAATATATTTTTAAAATTCAAAGAAAAGCTTTTCTGTGCATTAGGAGATATTGCTTTACATCTTCTGACACAATAGCTGTTTCAAAACTTAGTGAGCTGCTTTGTTGCCTACATAAAGAGCTACTTAAAAAGCAGTTTCATAACTGAATCTGACTGATTTGGTCTTCATAGGCAGCAACACTATAGCAGTCATCATGTAAAGCATAGAGACTCGACATTGTTATTTCCAGTAATGGAATTACAGCATATTGCTAAGATAGGAATGTGAAGTCCTACTAGGCATAAAAATAAAAAAAAGCACTGACAAATTTCAGCTGAAATAGTCTACTTTTGAAGAAATTTGACTCTTTTTAGCAACACTTTGGTGTAAAAAGAAAAACTCATGACGGAGCATTCTTAAATGGATTATAATTTGGCCACAATGATGTGTCATCTACACTTTTGTTGCCTTAAAATGTTGTCTAGGTAGGCAGCTCACTTGGTTTCAGAACAGAGCTAATATCTTTCCCTGCTTGAGAAATGAAATACTGTTGTTTGTTCATACAGCATCTTTCTTTAGCTCTCTTATAGTGTTCAGCGTTCCTGGCATCAGACCTGCAGGATAAAGTGCTTATTGTGTGTCTAGATTATATCAACCAGTTGCAAGTATGATGTAACGTTCTCAGAGTTATAATCAGAGAGAATCATGCATGGCACAAAATCATTACGCAACAGGTGATCACAGAATCCGCAGGGAGAGTCAAAAATATTGCTGAAAAGTTCAAAGGAGTACGAGAGAAAATCAACCTCAGGTGTTAAAAATGACTGAAAAGAACAGACAACATAAATTATGCTCTTAAATGGTATTTATTCACTCTCTTGTTGTTCAAAACCCTTATGCTTGTCATTTTTCCATATGTGGAGCATAAAAAGAGTTTTGCTGAAATAACAAAAATAAATTTAATTTGTTATTTATTGAAACTGTCAATTGTATGTGTGTGTGTGTGTGTATATACATTTATATATATATATATAGAATTGATGCAATAAAAAAATATTAATTTCAAAGTTGACAGCAAAGACATTTACGTTGTTACAAAAATTATATTTCAAATAAATGCTGTTTTTAATCTTTTAAAATAAAGTCTTATTAAAAAAATTGCATCTAAAAATGCCATCACAAGAATAAATTATATTTTAAAATATATTCAAATAGAAAATAGTTATTTGAAAATTGAAGAAAAATATATGAATGAAATATTATTACAATTTAAAATTGTATTTTAATTGTAATTGTTAAATTATTTTTTTTACAATCATTTTTTTTGCACTAATATTGGAACCTTCAAAACTCTAGAAAAATAATTACAACCAATGATCAAAATGCACATTTTTCAAAACACTTAACACTTTTTCAAATGCTTGGATACAATACACATAAACCTAAGATCATTTGTTCATTGAAAAAAAATCACCAGTTCAAAATGACACAACATCAAAGTATCACTATTTCAAAATGCAACTCACACGTTACATCTGAATTGAGTGTCTATTCATCTCATTACAATGATCTTGATACAACTGCTCAAAATGCAACAAGTAACTGTTGCATAACTCTTGATGCATAGTTTTTATGGAAAATGATGAACAATATTAAATGTTTAGATTATGAAAGTGAAGCAACTGAGGACTGAGTATGTTCAGGTATGATCAATTTTTGGGAGAAAAAAAATCCCCCAAAATTCTATTTTATTGTTATCGGTATTTGTTTTTCCTACAGTACAGTAAATGTCTTTTTAGAGGGTGATAGACCTGGAAGCTGATGAAAACCATTCATATTTTTGGATGAGGCATGCTTTAACCTGGCCATGACATGGAGGAGAGTTTGAGAGCCCAGCAGTTCAGAGGGGCCCAGAACAATGTTCGCTGGGGGGCCTGACCACCCCCCCCCCCCTACTGAATGTGATTTTAAGGGGACCCCATAGCAAAATCAGTGCAATGGGCCCAGAATTCCTAGTGACAGCACTGAGAGCAATCATGGTTTCAGGCCCATCCACAGTTTATCACCTTGCATTTACTACCATACTACTCTTTCCTTACTGTAACCCGAATGAAGAGTTTTTTTCTCCACGTGGAAGGTTCACAATAGACATCCTCACAAACAAGTCACTCTTCTCCAGGCCATAGATGATGCATGCAATGACATCACAGGAGGAGACCAATGTCAGGCCTGTATTTGCCATGCCAGAAGATTTTTTCCAAGATGTTTAGCTAATGAAAACTTCCATTAGGATGAGAACCTGTGGCCAAATCCACAAGACAGGATTGCTAAAAAAAAAACATAGAAGAGCAGCGAGGAACACTCCAGTTGACATTTTTCATTTTTTTTTTTTTTTTTTTTTTAAACCTGCTGTGAGTTGATTATTTCATCAATAATTTTCAAATTTTGTTTAATGATTCCAGTGTCGGTACTTTTCTCTCAAGTCTATTACAATGATGTATGAATGTGTAGAACCATAATGAAAGCTGCATCATGTGTTTTGAACAACTATATTTAACGATTGTACTAAAAACTACACAGTGAAACTATGGGTATCTTGTGTGTGGGTGATCTAAAGTAATGTTCCTATGATATTTCATAATAAATGAGTTATTGAACCAATGCTTCTGCAAATGCAAGGTTTCTTTAAAGATATGAAGGTAATATACAGAGTTTTGAACATTGGACAGCCTGTTACAAATAATGACAGTTTTGACTTTTGTGTCTAGAGTTTTGAAAAATGACATCAAGATTCTGAAATTGGTGACAAAAAGTTTTGATGAGCATATATCACATATATAGCATAAATACAACTAAACTGCATTCCATGGAAGATAAAAAGTCACTCTGGTTGTTCAAACTGGTATTTTCTGTATGATGAAAATCTCCTTGAACTTCACTGGAATGTGAAGCTTAACAAGTGTGAAATTCTCTAGCGCTGCACGAGACTTCACAATCACATGTCAGATGGAGAGTTCAGGCCACAATCTCTAACATGCCACTGCCTTTCTCCAGGCCTGATTAAGACGCTTCTTTCAATTCAAAGTCCACTGTCATATGTAATAATGGTACGGTAAAAAGCACATATGTTGTTGTTGTGCACGATTGGACTTTTGGCACACAGAGCTGCAGTCTAGTCACAAGTCTTACCTGAAATACTACATAACAGTGATGATATCACACTGTTTTCTGGCTGTGTCTCCATGCAGCAGAGCTCTCAGGCACGCTGGCATTATATACGGGGACAAACCGGTTGCAAACTGACTTGAGGCAGTTTAGCAAAACAGCCGAGGATCAAAAACGGTCATGCAGGATGAGTTAGAGTTTATGTCAAGTTTGAAACATCAGACAAGTGACAGTGAGGTTTGCGGCATTGCTTGCTCTATATTCTTGCTAAATGTCTTGTGTGTTTTTTTAATGTGTGAACATATGTACACAACAAAATGACGTGTGTGTGTGTGTGTGTGTGTGGTGTTCACAGATTATGCAGGTGACAAGGGTTACATTCCAAAGAGAACTGTGTGAAATCAAGGTTTAGTTAAGAAGTAAGATTTCAACCTGTAGGATGTTTTATACTAATTTAAATCAAGTCTAAAACCAATGTTATTTAAGTATCACTGAGACACTATTATAACTTTTATATAAACTAATCTGAAACTAAGAGTATATACTATTAGTTACTTAAATAACACTAGTTTAAGTATAAAATAATACTTAAATAAATATAAATATTATAAACAAAAGATTAGTATGATTTTTACTGTTATTAAAGGGATAGTTCACCCAAAAATGAAAATTCTGTCATCATTTACTCACCCTCAAGTAGTTCCAAACCTGTATGAATTTCTTTGCTCTGCCGAACACAAAGGAAGATATTTTGAAGAAAGTTTGTAAGCAGGCTGTTTTGGGGCACCATTGACTTCCATAGTAGGAAAAAAAAATACTATGGAAGTCAATGGTGCCCCAGAACTGCTCTGTTTCCCACATTCTTCAGAATATCTTCCTTTGTGTTCAGCAGAACAAAGACATTCATACAGGTTTGGAACTACTTGAGGGTGAGTAAATGATGACAGAATTTTCATTTTTGGGTGAACTATCCCTTTAAGATACTGCTTTAAAAGTGAGAGTAAAGAAATATATAATGTCACAAAAGACATTACAGCATTTATTTTATTTCAAATGCTGCTCTTTTAAACTTTTAAAAGAACCATCCAAAAAAAATTATTGAGCAGCACAATTGTTTTTTAACATTAATAATAAGAAATGTTTCTAGAGCAGCAAATCAGCATATTAGAATGATTTCTGAAGGATCATGTGACACTGAAGACTGGAGTAATGATGCTGAAAATTCAGCTTTGATCACAGGAATAATGTACATTTTAAAATATATTAAAATAGAAAAGAGTTGTTTTTTTTTTAAATCAAATACAGTAAATGCAGCCTTGGTGAGCATAAGAGACTTAAGTAGATATCCTCCACTCAGTATAGGAAGTGGTGAACTGCGTTGGGACCCTGTGAATCAAATCGCGACTTATTTGTCTACAACGTTCACAGGAAATCTGAATGAAAGGAAACAGGAAGGAAGTGATGGTGATTTACTTTAAAACAGTCTCCCTCTGTCTCTCTACATTAGCAGTGATGGAAAATTTTCTGAACAATGCAGGAGGAGGATTTAGTAGAGATGTTGATTTCTTTGTCACCAGCCACATATTATTGAATTTTCTGAACGTATTTACTGTACATCCCAACTTTTCTGGTTGTATAAGTACAAGTTCACTTGACATTAAAATACTTTCTACCGTTCCAGCTCTTTCCCAGGGGTTAAACCTATAAAAATTAGTTTTGGTTGGTACCCCATAACAATAAAAATACTAATACTAATTAAAAACCCCAGGATTGCTGGTATTTTGATAACTTACTGTGTATTTCACTTCAGTCCCTGCATACATTCTTGTGGAAAAGGGAGTCAGTACAAAAGAATTTAAGGGGTGTACATTGCTTCCCACTCGCAAAGAGTTACTCTCGATGACAGACATCAATGAGTTCTTTTTTATTTTATTTTATTTTATTTTATTTCATTTTATTTCATTTTAATTTATTTTATTTTATTTTACTTTTTCATTTTATTTTATTTTATTTTTATTTTATTTCTACTCATCAATGAGCTCTTTTTTATTTTATTTTATTTATTTTATTTATTATTTTTATTTTGCTTCGTTTTATTTATTTTATTTTACTTTGCTTTATTTTATTTTATTTTATATTACATTGTTTTATTTTGTTTTATTTTACTTTATTTTATTTTACTTTTTCATTTTATTTTATTTTATTTTTATTTTATTTCTACTCATCAGTGAGCTCTTTCTTATTTTATTTTACTTTAATTTATTTTGTTATTTTATTTTATTTATTATTTTTATTTTGCTTTGTTTTATTTATTTTATTTTACTTTGCTTTATTTTATTTTATTTTATATTACATTACATTGTTTTATTTTACTTTATTTTATTTTACTTTTTCATTTTATTTTATTTTATTTTTATTTTATTTCTACTCATCAGTGAGCTCTTTCTTATTTTATTTTACTTTAATTTATTTTGTTATTTTATTTTATTTATTATTTTTATTTTGCTTTGTTTTATTTATTTTATTTTACTTTGCTTTATTTTATTTTATTTGATTTTACATTACATTGTTTTATTTTACTTTATTTTATTTTACTTTTTCATTTTATTTTATTTTATTTTTATTTTATTTCTACTCATCAATGAGCTCTTTTTTATTTTATTTTATTTTACTTTAATTTACTTTATTTTATTTTATTTTATTTATTATTTTATTTTGCTTCATTTTATTTATTTTATTTTACTTTGCTTTATTTTATTTTATTTTATATTACATTTTTATTTTGTTTTATTTTACTTTGTTTTATTTTACTTTCATTTTATTTTATTTTATTTTATTTTATTTTTATTTCTACTCATCAATGAGCTCTTTTTTATTTTATTTTATTTTACTTTAATTTACTTTATTTTGTTATTTTATTTTATTTATTATTTTTATTTTGCTTCGTTTTATTTATTTTATTTTACTTTGCTTTATTTTATTTTATTTTATTTTATATTACATTGTTTTATTTTGTTTTATTTTACTTTATTTTATTTTATTTTATTTTATTTTTTTTAATTTTATCACTAGGAATGTGTATTAAGCTTACCCATAACTGCATACACGCTTGTGTAACTATAAAAGGGAGTTGGTACAGCAGTGAAAATTAAAGAGGTGTGCATTACTTCCTACTCAGTTTCAGGAAACGTTGCTGTTGAAGGTCTTCACTGCTCATCCTCTGATCTGCTTAGCTGCCTTTTTCGGGCTATTTGTAAACATGAACACGAAGCAAATGAAGTGAATTACTCCATATCCAAGAGTTACCATGATTTTGCCAAGTAAAATCTTTTGTTGGTCCTGGAACAAAGCTACTTAAATGTCTCCTATCCTAACTCTAACAATAAATCACAGCTAAAATCTGATACAAATGCTGTTCAAGTTTCAACTTCAACCTCAATGTTGCTGTAAAGTTCTTAGGGATTTGATTGTTGCACTTTTAGACCGCAAGCTCTATACTGCTGAGTCACCTGTTACAATTACTAAACATTAACTGTTGTATTGTTGCAGAATCCTCAAAACTATACCACAGAGGAAAGCCCTAAACTCCTAAACTGGTCTTTGATAGGTAATGCAAAGACTTCCACCAGATTTTTCCATCATAGCAGACTTTCACCTGCGTTTGCTTGGTTTGCACTCCTACAAACCACCAGCACATCAAAGAGATGGAACTCCCCCATCGGCAACCCCAGTTAAATGACAGTTCTGTTGTCATCTACTCACCTTCAACTGATTTTGAAGAGTGTGGGAAACCAAACAGCTGCTAGTCCCCACTGACTTCCATAGTATGGACAAAGAATTCTATGGAAGTCAATGGAGACCAGAAACTGTTTGGTTACCCATATTCTTCAGAATATTTTCTTTTGTGTTCAACAGAAGGAAGAAACTCATACAAGTTTGCAACAACTTGAGGGTGAGTAAATGATGACATAATTTTCATTTCTGGGTGAACCATCTCTTTAAAGTCAAAGTATCCAGTTAATGCTCAAGCAGCTTCAGATTTCAGATAATGTTCTTGTATATTTGTGTATTAACAAAGGAACAAGCTGTTATTAGTGTTTCTGCTGTTTAATCTTTGTTGGATTACAAGGCACTATTTGTAAATCTGCTTTGGGATGATTGTTATGGTGAAAAGCTCTGTACAAGTAGTCAAAATGACCCTGCTTGGCACAATGTTCTTGTTTTGGTCTTGAGCAAGTTATCTACTGATGCTTACAGTATGTGTCTGTGTGTTCTCAGTATACACAGAGGTAAAAATAAAGTCCTAATATTACATGTAGTAAAATAAACTGACTGGGTGATGTGATGCTGTCTGGACATAGTCTATTTTTATGTGCTTGCACAGCTCATGGCTTTGTGCCTCTCTCCTGTCCTCTGAGACTTAATTATTTTTTATTTTTAATTAATGAAGTCAGCATGATACACTGTTTGAAATCTTTTATTTATATATTTATTTATTTACTTACAGTATACCCTGATTTGAATTTATTTTATAAATTAGAAATAAATAAAACATAAATAAAAATATAAAAAGATGATTTATTTTTTAGGAAACGCACCCCTGTGTAGGCACAAACCTGGTCTTTATAAATAAAAAAATGACGGAAACTTTTTAAAATAAATATATATTTTTTTTTAGAAATATGAATAATATATTTTTAGAAATATTTCTATTTTTATACAATATAAGTATAATTATTATGTTTTGTTGTTGTTTCTGTCATGTTGTTATAATGGTTTTGTGAGATGTTTAATTATTTTGTTTTACCAAACAAGTTGGACATTTAGATGTATTTGACGATGAATATATGTTATTTTGTATTTTAGTTATGTATAGGCACAAACCTAGTCTTTATCAATTAAAAAAAGACTGAACAGTTTTGTTTTGTTATTTTATGGTATTATTTGTTTTATTTTATTATTTTGTTTTATTCATTTTATTTTATTTTATAAATTATATAAAAAATATTATTTTAATTTAATTTAATTTAATTTAATTTAATTTAATTTAATGCACAATAAGACCAAGAATGTGTATTAAACCAATATGTTTTGATTTAACATTCATTCACAAAAAAAAAAAAGGAAAATGTGAAATATAATCAGAGCCACTGCAAAATATATATTACTTCATTAATAGTCTGAAACCTTTAGTTAACTGACATAGGATAGACATAAGCTTTTTTACAAAAAAACAAAAACAAAAAAACATGCAAAACATCTCAAATGCCGAAGTTAACTATATGCCATTTATTATTTGCAGTGAGAGAGCTGTACAGTAATGCTGTATCGTGCTGCTTTGTATCATATTTTTCTTAATTATCTACAGTAGCAGTTGATTCTTGTCTTTTGGATTGCACATGACTGAGCAGGTGCTGTGGGTCCTACAAAACACATACTAGCCAAGTGGAAATAAAATATGAGCCCTTGGAGAGACACATTTCCATGGAATCTCTCAATCTAAGTGTGCAGATTGCAGCGTGCCTTGTGATTCTTCCTGTTTTCCTGTTATTATTCCATTTCCTGTCTGTAAGTAGAAGGATTAAAATAGCCATACTAAAATGTATTGCTCTCTGGGGGAAGCATTTGTGTAGAAAACATTTAAGAGAGGAGCCTCTTTCTTAGTGCAGGCCCCTAGTGCTAAAACTTCACGAGCTCTCTGAGATGATGCCACTGACTCATGAAGAGGTGGGCATGACAGGAACAGGATGTGAAAGACAAACTCTGTGACTGTGTATGTATATATTAATGACACCCACACTAAGAGCACCACGATAACAATTGTTTGCACTCTCGCCTTGTTTTCGCAATGACAATATTGTTTGGAGCCCTCGGTGGTGAACATACAGCTCTGACAGATGGAAAATAGTCTCTATCTCTCCTTGAGATGAGATTGTGGGTGGAAAATCTGTTGGTTCTCACCAAATTTCCAAAATCATGCTAATTGTTTTCTCTGTGTAAAAGCCTTTTCCTATATACAGTGCCTTGTGAAAGTATTCAAACCCCTTCATTTTTTTTTCACGTTTTATGTTGGAGCCTTATGTTAAACTGCTTTTTATAAATAAAAAAGGACAACATTTTTGTTTTGTATTTTTGTTGTTGTTCTTGTTTCTGTCATGTGAATGGTTTCTAAGATGTTTTATTATTTTGTTTTATCAAAATAGTTTGACATTTAGATGTGTTTGCCTTTGAATAAATGTTATTTTGTATTCTTTTAAGTCCTTTTCTGTATGGACACAAATCTAGTGTTTATAAACAAAAAAGGACTGAACATTTTTGTTTTGTTTTATATTTTTGTTATTGTTCTTGTTTCTTTCGTGTTGTTGTAATGGTTTCTAAGATGTTTAATTATTTTGTTTTACCAAACAAGTTGGACCTTTTGATGTATTTGACTTTGATTTGAACTAAACTGACTGTTTGCTTGCTAAATGGGATCAAAATAAAACAATATGATTCTGTAATACAAACAATTGGCATGGATGGGTTACTGTGATGACATTGCATATTTAAGGCTTGTGCATATGCATCAATGCAAAATGTGATGCAAAACATTAGGGAATCCTGTGTGTGTGTGTGTGTGTGTGTGTGTGAGAGAGAGCAAAGGAGAGAGACTGTGGATGAGTTGTTCTTTTCTTAGACAGGTGTAACAGGAGACTAACCTGTGTGACTGCATGGCTTTAAACAACAGCATGCATTATTTAAGTTCATATTGCTTTCAGAGGCCATGCCAAACCCTGTCTTAGCAGAAAAACTACAGTGATGCAACACCACAAAAAAACAAAACAAAAAACGTTTATTAAAAAGCACCATCCTGCAGAATTCCCTTGTGGAGGCAGATATCAAGATTTTAACATTTGCTTCCCGCTATTTATTTAGTTAATCAACACTTGAGATGCATTCCAATAATGCGCTTTCTTTCATTTAATTTCACACATGAGCTATTAAATCAATTAGGCACTTTTCTATTAGAGCACCGGAGACAAAGTTCACTTCAAGATGAATTTTACATTAATGAAAAATGGGGGACTTTGACTTTAAACATTAAACTTTCTACACTGAATTTTTGTTTACATCAGCCTGTTAAATTGAAGGGATCACATATTAAAAAGTTGCATCTTTTTGCACATAAACTATTGAATGCAAAACATTGCGTACAAATCTTGCTTAATATATTTCAAACAACGGCTAGAAGCTTTGAATAAAGCTCATTTTGTAAATGTGTCCATGACCTACATCGTTTGTGAAGTATGCTGGCCTGTTAATGTGACTGAATGTACATTTTGAGAATTCTATGCAGTTAATAAGCTTCAAAAGAAGTACCAGCACAGAAGCTGAAATGCATTTTAATAGACAGGTAATAGGCTGTTTTCATGCTGCATATGGGCCAATTATATCATATACAGGCTCATTTTAGCATATCCATTTATTGTTCTGCACTATGCAGTGTTACATATGCATATGGAAGCTTTTGATGGTGAATCCCATGGAGGTGGGAAACTGAGAGCAAGGGATGATTGGATCTACTTTGATGCTTTGACTGCTGGCAAAGTCTAAAGATCTGAAATTTTTAGAGTATATTATGATGTCTAATAAGGAGGTTTATTTCTCAACTACAAACAGTTATTTTACCTCAATTAAATTCAGTCACAGTTCATTGGTCTAATAATAAGTGTAGCATATTATGAAATGGTTTGTTTATAGATTCTGCTTGTGCTTCTCTTCTAAGCCATAATTTTCCACTTGTTTACAATCTCAGATCTGAAAGGAGACCACAGAACATGTACAGTAATAAAAAGTTGCTAGTTTCTGCCACTACTGCAGTAGGAAGTGACAGCTCTGCCAGTATTATTAACACTCCCATCAACACTCTCACCGCAGGGAATGTGCAGCTCCCCCTCGAGTGGCAATGGAAAACGTGCCAGCTATTGTGAGATTCCGAAGGGAATGTAATATGGTGCCCGTATGCTTCTGAAAGAGCACTTGAGAGCAAGACAGGTAAATGTGACAGCAAATCTAAACAGCTAAACCTGTTTGGAAGTTCACGTTGTATAACCATTGTGCTGGAATGAAAAATCTCATTTGGTGTTCCCAGTTAAAAGTTTTTAAAAAATTGCTTAGAAATGTTTCATATATATAACCAAAACTTTGGATTCAGCATTCTTGCCAGTTTGTTTCATTTCAATTAGCATATGTTTTGAATTTCCTTTTGGAACTGATTTGAGTGTAGGCCTCATTTATCTGAAATTGTGCATCTCAGGAAACACTGCAAAATGATCCACAAAAAAATGAGGTGCAAAAGCTTAGATCAACAAGGTCTATGACAAGTCAGTTCCAAAAAGAAATAAAACCTGTGCTAATTGAAATAAAACAAGTTGACAAAAAGACTGATAAAGATTGATTCCAATATGACCAGGGACATCACAAATGTAACAAGGTGGGAACAAAATCCCCAAAATGTAATATAAAAAATATTGTTATACCCTGTTTTAGTCCAATGCCGTAACATTAGCATTTTTCTGAAAAAAGAAAAATCCTCTCTGGGTCAAAATAACCATCAGTTAAAAACAACTCCACCTGATTTTTAGCTAACATTGCAGATAATGTTCAACACTGATGTAGATTTTGCAATTTTATTGGTGTTCACAGAAACAAACCACATTGTTTAAAAAATAATGGATTTTGTTTACACATTATGTATTTAATATATACATCTCTGTACATCAGGAAAATTGTCTCTTTTGCACAGCAAAGATAAAACATTTATGTCTGTAAGAACATTTATAGTAAAACAATATTATGCACATAAATAATAACATAATACTTGTCTGAATTCCACCACAGTGCAAAATTAAAAAATAAAAAAATTAATGGGGGGGAAAAATACAAATGGAACATCCTGAAAGGAAAGTAATTTTGTAACTCATTGTTCAGATAGTTTAGACACCACTTCTTTCGAAAGAAAGAAAGAAAGAAAGAAAGAAAGAACGAAAGAAAGAAAGAAAGAAAGAAAGAAAGAAAGAAAAATGTCTGAGTTACATATTTCAGGACTGTTATTTTTCTCAATAAAAAAAAGAAAGAAAAAGAAACAGAAAAAAGCATTTCCTTGAGGGAAACTTATTAGGTAAACAAGATCATTCCTAAAACCTCTTACACCATAGAGAGGTTAAGCAGAGACTTTAAGCGTCTTATTGCGCAGAGCAACTCTGGTGCTTCCATCCAGACCCCTAATGAGGGCTTATTGTGCGAGTGTCTGTTAAGTCCACAAACATCTCCATGGCTTGTGTCTCAAAACCTAGTGAGCTGCCTACATAGACAGCATTGTGGGAGCACTCTGAATCAGCTGAACTCAAAAGTTTGCATTACATTTGTCTCGGTTTCCATCCATTGATGTTATCACGACATTTTTTAGGTTTAAATTTAACTCTTTTAATCAGTAAAGTCATTCAAAACGGCTGAAAAAGTGCAGGTTGTAACTTTGGCACCAGTTTGATTTTACTTAAGGCGGCAATCAAATTTTAATCAACTTTTTTTTTTTTTACAGTGTGCAGCACTTTTGACCCAAACTTGACTTCTAGGTAGGCAGCTCGCTAGGTTTTAAAACACATCCTGTGAATCCTAACAGCGCGCTTTCAAGTCAAGTGGATGAAATGGCACATTCGTGCATCCAAACGCTCTTCGTTATCATCTTTACCACGAAGAATCGTGTCTTTATATTCAAGAAAGGTCAACCGACTTCTTGCATTTTCCCATCCACAATGCCATTGGCAAGAGAAACAGTCTCTTGGTTGCCGTCTATGGAAGACTCGCTGCCCGTGCTCTCCCCAGACAGCAGGCGAGTCACCCTCAAATCGGCTTTTAGCGTCTGCACGTCGTTCCCTATGCTCATGGAGCCCAAGTCATTGATAATCTGGCACAGTTCTTGCTTGTCGTTGGCCACACAGTCGCGGTCGGTGTCCAGAATATCCTCGCACTCGAAGTGCATGGCTTTCTCCTCCTCCTCCTCCCCGATTAGGTCTTCCGTGATGGAGCCCAGCTTGGGTGCGCTCCTGCTGCGCTCCACCGGGGGTTTGTAGTAACACTGTCCGTTTAGCAGCTTCCTCAAGGGCACCAGGGGGATCGTTTGCTCCCCGATCAACTGCTGTTGCTGGTGCCTGGCGTCGTCCCTTCTTTTGAGTCTCTTAAACTCGGCCAGCGCTGTCGCGGAGGTCTGGTAGAGGAGCAGCGCCATGGCCTTCGCCTTCTCCGGCTTGGACACCAGCACGGCGTGGCAGCGCAGCATCACCGCCTTGTGCTTCATCTCGTGCCGGTAGATCCAGGCGAAGATCTTGGGGAGCCGCGGGTCTGCGACGCAGTAGGTGATCCTGTGCAATAAATAGAGATGTCCTGGTCTCTTCGCCTTTTCGTCGACGTGGACCATGCGGATGCCCTGCGAGCTGATGGTCAGCTTCATCTTGGTCCCGTTCTTGCCCATCTCGCTCTTGCCCCAGATCTTACTGACGGCCACGTCCGTGCATCCATCCCCCTTGGACTGGATGGTGGTGGCATTCCCCAGGTACAAGACCGTGTACGTAGGGTCCTCGCTGGTGATTTTCACCTTTTTCCTCTTGGATTTGAACATGCTCCCGACTCTGTTGAGTGCGCTTTCTGGGCAGGATTTGGCGAAGGAGGTGAGCGCAGAGTAGTTGAGGCTCACAGCATAGCCCTTCTGCTTGGACTGCTGCTTGTCTTCCTCGATCAGCTCGAACTTGTTCTTCTTCCAAGGCAACATAATGGTCGCGTTGAGGAAAGTGAAGCTGCTAAATCTACTCTAGTAATTCTATTACGCCTAAATTCTACTTCGACACGGGCTCTAGTCATCTATCGGCTTGCTTTAAGACATTTTCAAAGTTGCAGAGCACTTCATAGACCTGTGAACCGAGGAGTGTCGCGTTGGACGCTAGGACCGCAGCATCGCTGAAAAACACACTGTACTGTACAAGCGTGAAACAGTGACTTATATACCGGAATGAACCAACTCAGCCTTACAGGGGGGTCGACAGAGTGAGGACGATACCAAGACTGGACCTAAAGCTGTCTGGGATTTTGCACTCAGCTGTTGCTCATGTTTCCCTTTATTTATTTATTAAGGATATTTATTTATTTATTTTAAGTGTTTCATATCGGCCTATTTTTTTCTCACATATGCGCATGTCAATGAGTGATTTTATTTTAAATGGTTTTGGGACAATAAAATGTTTTCTCATCAAATACAATATTTACTGATTTCAATGTGAAACAAAGCACAAAGCCTTCTTTGAATTTCTGTAACGTTAAAATGTAATAGAGCCTGTTATACAAAAAGTAATGCAGCCGTGTACAACCTGATATTATATGTAACAACAATACTATTTAATTATTAATTAAATATTATACTTAATAATAAAAATAATTTATTATTATTATTATTATTATTATTATGGCATGTTCTACAATCATGAATTTTTAAGCATGCAACCTATAATATATTTATTATTATTATTGCTGTTGTTATTATTATTATTATTATGGCATATTCTACAATAATGAATTTTTAAGCATGCAACCTATAATATATTTCTCATCATCATCATCATCATCATCATCATCATTATTACTATTATTATTATCATACGTTAATTATAGGTTCATTATTTAAGTCTTAATTATTATAATTATTATTGGTTAGTTATTAATTAAATATTTCTATTATTCAGTGTATTATAATTATTACCCCTCGGCTACTTTAAATTAGAGAGGCATGGAGCAAGAAGAAGGGTTTGGGCGAATCTGAAACTTGTTATGTGATGCCCTCTACTGGTGGCATGCGAACAATGCAAGGGAACAAGCAGATTGCAAACGGTTCTACGTCCGGAACTATTTCAAGTGTTTTGCTTTCCCTCGGATATATTTTAGTGAGACACCTGGAACAAACCAAAGGTTTAGCGACGATTTGTCTTTTTCGCTTTTTTCTTAGTCGGTTCTATCAACTTTTAAAATGTAAACATATGTGCTCGTCTAAAATGAACGAACCTGAAAGGACATAATTTATATTTGAGCTCTAAATGCATTAAGGCTCTGAAGAAGAGGTTCCTCTCATAGACCATTCCGTGTGGCTTCCTTCCTCTGCCATAACAAACATGTCACATGGGTGAGGTTCTCTCCACTCTTATGTTCACGAACAGCTCAGTGACAAATTTATATTACTGTTTAACCGTGTAAAAGTATATAATATGGGAAAGAAGAAGACTCGTGGAGAGGGTTCGGGGTTGGGGAGAGCTTTAATAAAGGAGAGACTGAACGCAGGCCGTGGATATAGGAGAAATGACACATGGGTAAGAAATTATGGCAGTCTATTCCTAAAGTGTTTTAATTTTTTTCTTTCACATGTAGCAGAATATTGCAGAGCCAATATTGCGCATTTTTAAAATAAGATCAGAAATGATCACTTAATATTTTGTCACATATACTGTTATTTGGGGGGTAAATTGTATATGCGTGTAACATAGGACCAAGTGCAGCAACAAGTTCAGTTCTAGTTCAGACCATCAACACACAGTATCAGTTACAAAAACATGTAGACTACAAATTATCTTGAAATGGAATATTTTGCTTTATGTAAGAGGGAAACGGTTGGAGTGTTAACTTGATTCAGTGGATGTAAATCTGATGTATACTAATTGTTTCGTCTTTTAGCTTCACACCAGTGAGCTGAATGATGGATATGATTGGGGTCGACTCAATCTACAGTCTGTCACAGAGCAGAGCTCTCTGGATGACTTTCTGGCCACAGCTGAACTTGCTGGAACTGAATTTGTTGCAGGTAGGTGTTAATTATATATCTGGTCTGGATAATTTTTATGATTGTTTCTAGGAATCAGGTTTATTATTGTTAACTAAAACAATTATATATTTTTTAATTGCAGTGAATCTTCAGTGAAATAAAATACAATATACAGTAAATATTAGAATTATATTGCTTGAAAATCTTAAACTAAACAATATGAAGAAATGTTGCAACTAACTGAAATAAGGTTAAGGTGAAGCATTAAAATTACTGGAAATAAATAAAAACTAAAACTGAAATAAAATAAACCTATATACCAATAGAAAAAAGAAGACTAAAAAAATGACAAGCACATAAAATGACAAAAATGAAAATATCAAAATAAAAGCTAATTCAAAATATTTATAAAAACTATAGTAATATATTAACAACACTAAAATAACACTGATAGGAACAGAATAATAAATGTGTTATTGTTTTACAGAGAAGCTGAACATAAAATTTGTCCCAGCTGAAGCGAGGGCTGGCTTGCTTTCTGCTGAGGAGTCTACACGACTGAAGAAACTCCATGAGGACAACAAACAGTTCTTACGAATTCCCCGAAGGTATGTTGCTGTGTAATTAAATGTGATTTCTTTAAATCTGTATTCAAGTTCCATTGAGCTGTTGTAGACACACAATTATGCAAAAAGCTAATTCATTCAGTATTTTGTTTTGTCACCGCAGGCCTCCTTGGGACGAGAGCACAAGTCCTGAGGTTCTGCAGCAAAATGAGAGGGACAGTTTCCTTATATGGAGAAGAGATCTGGCTCGGTGAATGTTTGATAAATTTAGTCCAAATACTAGCAATTCCAGTTCTCCAACAAGCTAGTGTTTGTGAGCAAATGTGATTTCTTTAATAGGTTGGAAGAAGAACAGAAGTTGATTCTTACCCCTTTTGAGAGGAATCTTGATTTCTGGAGGCAACTCTGGAGAGTTATTGAGAGGAGGTTTGCTTTTTCTTGCCTTTTTAATACAGTGGATGTTTCATTTGTGCTCTTCACTATCTAATCACACTTTGATGTAGGAATGATGGTTTCTAACTATTTTTTTTTTTATTTTTTTGCTTTATCCTCAGTGATGTTGTGGTTCAAATCGTTGATGCCAGAAACCCACTTCTCTTCCGCTGTCCAGATCTTGTGAGTAACTAAGACATCAGACCAAAACAGTCATACTCATGACTCATTTCTTTTTTTAATCATATTTTAATTTCTGTCTCCTTCAGGAAAAATATGTAAAAGAGGTCTCAGTTCATAAAGTAAACATGCTTCTGCTGAACAAAGCCGACTTGCTCACTAGGGAACAACGGAGAGCTTGGGCCCGATACTTCCAGAAAGAGGGGATCAGAGCAGTATTCTGGTCTGCTTTAGCTGAGGCACAACGACTCGAGGCGGAGGAGAAGGTAATATATGGAGCTGGTCTGCAGTGATACACTAAGAGTAATTTAGTTATTGTTAGTAGGATTGAATTTGGGGTTTGCAAGTTTCAGGTAATAATGTAACTAAAAATTTACCAAAAAAAAAAAAGGGTATTTAAATTTTTTAATAAACTTTCCGTTCATTGATGAATTCTGAAAAAATATTACCACATTTTTTCACAAAAGTATTAAGCAACACAAGTGTTTCAAGCATAGATTATAATAATATTGATAATAGGAAATGTTTCTTGAGCAGCAAATCAGCATATTATAATGATTTCTGAAGGATCATGTGACTCTGAAGACTAGAGTAATGAATACTGAAAATTAGGCTTTGCATCACAGGAATAAATTACATTTTGCATATATAATATTGATTATTTAATAATATTTCACAATGCCACTGTTTTTACTTGTATGTATCAAATACATGCAGCAGTGGTGAGCATAAGAGAATTCTTTCACAAATATATTTTTTCTGGGTTTCGGTGATCATTTTTGTTTAATGGCACAAATTAATCTTTTTGAATCGATTCATTATTTTCAGAAGCATGATTTCTTCAAAGGGAATTGAGTGCCTGTTTTCATTACTCTGTTTCTCCTCCGTGTTTGGTGATTAAGGGAGAAGAGCCGATGGACCAAGAGGATCAGAGTGATACGGAACAAGAAGCAACCTCCAAAAATAGCACTTCACCTAATGAAGAGAAAGATGAGAGTGAGCAGGATGAAGAAGAGGAAAGTGAGGAAGGAGGAAGAGTCTGTGTTGATGAGACAGAATGGCAGACATGCTCTGAGGAATCAGGAGACGAAGATCATGCTGAGGAGAAACCAGAATCCACATTGGCTTCATCTTTCTACAACTCAAGCCGTTTGTTACGCAAAAATGAGCTGCTGGAAATGTTTAAGTCTGTGCATTCTGGGCCGACATGCAAAGATGGACAAATCACAGTTGGATTGGTGAGTTTAAAGGGATATTTCACCCAAAATGAAAATTCTGTCATTAATTACTCACCCTCATATCCTTCCAAACCCGTAAGACCTTCATTCATCATCGTTTCTGGGCCATAAAACGTTTCAGTTGCGTTGCTGTCTGTGGAGGGTCACAAAGCTCTCGGATTTCATCAAAGATATCTTAATTGTGTTCTGAAGATGAACAAAGGTTTTACAGGTTTGGAACGACATGAGGGTGAGTAATTAATGACAGAATTTTCATTTTGGGTGAACTATCCCTTTAAATTACAGTTCTGCATTATATCAAACGTTGTTACTGCAGAATTCATATTCATATTTCAACTTTAATTTCTCTTTAAGGTGGGATATCCTAATGTTGGAAAAAGCTCTACCATCAACACCATCCTGAGGAATAAGAAAGTCTCAGTTTCAGCTACACCTGGACACACAAAGCATTTTCAGGTGAGTTTTTAATTAATGGAACAGTTCACAATGGAGGTATTGAAAATTAATTCTTGACAATTCTGTCAATTTATCAGAATTAAGAATTTAGCAACTAGCAATTTGGAAATCTATATATGAACACGTTCTAATTAAAGGGTCTATTTATTCTTGAGGTTTTATTGACTGTTGGTGTGCCCACATGTTTCAGACCCTGTTTGTTGATCCTGGTCTCTGTCTGTGTGATTGTCCTGGACTGGTCATGCCTTCTTTTGTGTCTACCAAAGCCGAGATGATTTGCAGCGGGATCCTACCCATCGATCAGATGAGAGATCACGTTCCAGCCATCTCTTTGATAACCTTTTTAAACAGCAATGATCAGGATAACTGCATTTTTTGCTTGATCGTTTAAGACACTACAGTTCAAGTTTGAGGGTGGATTTTTGAAAGAAGTCTCTTATGTGAAATGTTGTGAAATATTATTACCCTTAACCTAAATACGTATGTCAGACTATCCCTCGAACTGTGCTGGAGGGGACCTACGGTATAAACATCATCAGACCAAGGGAGGATGAGGACCCCAATCGACCCCCTACCCATGAGGAGCTGCTCATGGCATATGGATGTCAGTTCCATTTGCACAACACACACATTGAGGCATTTCACAGCATGCTTAACCAATTTTCCTACAACTGACCAATCATGATGTATTCTCTTCATGCAGATATGAGAGGCTTCATGACAGCACACGGCCAGCCAGACCAATCAAGATCAGCCCGTTACGTTTTGAAAGACTATGTCAGTGTAAGTGATTGTCATTTGTCGCTACCAGCTCTGAATTGTAGTTATGAACATGGAAAATGGGAGATGGTAACCTCTTCCTACCTGATTTTCTGCAGGGTAAACTCCTTTACTGCTACCCTCCACCCCACATCAACCCCAAAGACTTCCAACCTCAGCATGCCAGGTTTGCCAGGCGGATTGGAGGAGTCGAACAGATTGCTAGCGATGCCGACAAACCATCAAAAGTCAAACGCATAGAGAACACAGTGGATAAAAATTTCTTTCATCAAGTGAGATTCAACCCTTGAATGGGTTTATTTTGTGACAGTGCATGCCTTTACTTTGCATGGCTTCTGAAAATGAAATCTTGATTTCAATCCATCACAGCATTCATAATCTGTCATTTTTCATAGGAAAATGTACGAGCGCTGACCAAGGGTGTGCAAATGGTGATGGGTTATAAACCCGGAAGTGGTCCTGTTGGGCCTGGAAATGCAAACACAGAACAACAGGCTGGAAAACCCTGGAAAAAACACGGTAACCGGAACAAGAAGGAGAAAGTGAGAAGACTCAATAAGCATCTGGATGCATAATCCCTATACTAAGATGTTTTGATTGGATGTTTGACTAAGATGTTTTGATACACTCTTTAATTCAAAGACATTTGGACATACCTGGATGTGATTGACAGTGCTGCTGGACATTACCCTTTGTATGATATGTCATTACTCATAATAATAAACTATCACTCTGTATTTTATCAGTGTATTAGTTGAAGAGAGTAATGCACAAACAGACAAACGCTAATAAATTAACAACTCCTTATGATGTCATTAAAAGTAATTATATTCTTTACTAAAATTGTGGATTCCGTTTAGTAGAATATGTGGAAATCTAACAAAGCTGACAATGATCATATAGTGACAGTTTCTCAGTGTAATTGTTTCAAAAATCATTAGTACTGCGTTTTTTAATTTTCTCCAAGATGTAAGATGCTATTTAAATATGAGATAGAGTGTGGAATTGTCTGGTAGTAATAGCCAAACCTTTGTAAATTACCTATTTAAGAGGAAGATTTATGTTAATATATAAGGGAACGTGTATATTTTTGATGCGGAGATTGGTAATTAACTCTTGCAAGTTTCTTAATACTTTTAATCACATATTTTAATCAAATATTTCATGCAGTTTCTCAGTGATAAAGGTCTATATGCATTTTGTGCACACACACATATAATAAAAAAGTAACATTACAAATTTCTGAACTTTAAAGTGTTTTAATGTAAATAGGGATTTTCGAGTCACTTCACAGGATTGGCCAGCGTCCACTTTCTAACCGCAGCCTTACAGCCAATCAGCTGGAGGGACGTCACGGTGCGTAATTAATATGTATGAGCCAAGCATGTGGGCGTTACCCAAATGATACAGGTGATTGACGGGCGACCATCCCTGCAGCTGGAAGCTAATGATGGAAGTTAGAAACACAAACGTTTTGATTTCCTCAGTTTCTTCTCCCTAATTGGGTGACAGCATAAGTGAAATATGGGTAAAATTACAGTCTTAGACATTGTCCACCGATGGAGCCCAGAGTTTGTAAAAGGTTGTCTTTCGACATATGAAG
Source organism: Tor tambroides (assembly GCA_021397915.2). Lineage (NCBI taxonomy): Eukaryota > Metazoa > Chordata > Actinopteri > Cypriniformes > Cyprinidae > Tor > Tor tambroides. The sequence continues at coordinate 115 of JAFVLL020035783.1, read as the reverse complement.
AACATATTTGCCTCTCGGCTGCTCTTTACGTCTTGTCTGCTTTGATTTTACTGGTTTCTTGTTCACTGTGAGTGTCGTGTGATTAAAAGGAGCCGAAATTTTTAAATGGATAAAC